>JAWNOD010000280.1:0-56866 GCA_035046225.1 Drosophila pegasa
ACGTATTGCTTGGACTGTAGAATCTGTTTACATATCGTATTTGCGCTAACAAATGGATCCGACGTCACTATTCTCTTAATATTTAGCCGATCTCCGTTTGTTAGCATTTTCGGCCTTCCTGATTTTCGCTTGTTCTCAACTCGCCCTTCGTATTTGAACCGTCCAATTACGGATTGGATAGTAGAACGACTGCGAGACAATATATTTGCAATTTCCGAATATGATTTCTGCTGCCTAACGTGCATATTCAGAATTATTTGGTGTTCTTCAATACTTAAATATTTGCCCGGCATTTTTAATCAATATTTGTCCACATAGCGATTCAATTTGAAGAAAATTTGTTGCAAAATGTTGCGAAATTACATACATTGAAAAACAACCGTTATCATTTTCGTTTTCTGTCTGCAGCTAAAATTCTAAGAAAGTACGGCGTACGAAGACTTTATGACTATTTTTTAATTTTTTTAGTTTTACTGTACGAAGACTTTATTGGAAGCCAAAACGTGTCTTTTTATGGTTTTTTAGTTATAGCTTCTAAACTAAGCAACATATAGACTTAATTCTTTTTGTAAATTAAGGTTAATAAATAAGATGATAAAACTGCATCTAAACTTTAACTAGTTTCTTGCTATATATATCTTATATTCGTTCAGAAAGAAAAAAGTTGCTGCTGTACGAAGACATTATTGGTACACTGTATATACTTTATGGGGTCTGCCACGCCTCCTTCTGCCTGTTACATACATTTTCACAAAACCATTATACCCTGAATTCCCATTTTCAATGGGTTCAGGGTATAAAAATTAGGTGGCGTTGTTGACAGAGGTGATGCGCGTTGCGTAATTGACGTAGGTTCAACCCTGCTAATATCAGTTTTTTGAGATTTTTGACAAAGATGCTATTTGGCTGATCGTAAAATACAGCTTCAATGGGGCTAAGGGTATCCCCTAGTCGGTCACGCCCGACTAGAGTTTTCTTACTCTTTTCTATCTATGCAAAATCCAACAAGTAAGAAAACTCTAGTCGGGCGTAACCGACTAGGGGATATCCTGAGCCCCGTCGAACCTGTGTTTTTCAATACACTTATATTTAGCGTAAATTTATAAAAAAAAATTCAAGTTTACTCTCTAGCAACCAAAAAGCGTTTTTGTCAAAAAGCGTTTTTGTCAAAAAATTGACAGTGGCGAGGTTTGAACCTACATTAATTACGCAACGTGCATCATCTCTACCAAAAAACGCCACACAATTTTTATAACATTAAAAAAAAACTAAATAAATTTCAGACGTCGCCTGGTGTCGAACCCAGGTCCTCACGTTTCGCGTGCGTCGCTCCTACCAACGACGCCACTCCACTGTCTTAGGAGACGGTGGCAAATGTAAACTAAAGCAGCAGCTGATAATTCAACAAAATTCAAACGGAATTTGCGATTCTTTGAATTGACTAGAATGCGAGCCTTTGTATGTGTGTGTGCAAGTGCGTTCGCTTGGCGCTGATGCCGCGTTCTTTTGCAAATTGCCCAAACGTTTTGTTTAATAACTTTTTTGCTATTTAACGGCTTTCAATGAAAGATTCGGCATATGATCAACATATTCTATGGGCATATTTGTCAGTTTAGTAAAAGTGCCAACTCATTCGCACTTTGGCTATATTTGACCCTGAACTTCAATTGGGGGAAATTTGGGGCCGGTATCCAAAATATAACAAAATTCGAAATTGCATAAAATACATATGAAGCTAACTAATAAATTTGGTGTCTCTAGCTTAAAAGATGGGCGAGATATAATTTTATAACTGAATAACGAATTTGTTTTTAATCGATAACAATTAATTGGGGATAGTTATTAAAACAAACTCGATCTGGTTTCCCATTTTCAATGGGCTCAGGGTATAAAAATTACAAAATGTGCATATTCATTACAGAAACATCCGTCCGTCCGTCCGTATGAACGCACCGATCTCATAAACCACAAAAGCTAGAAACTTGAAATTTAACATGAATACTCGCGTATACTATACGTTGTCCTTTTTTTGTTTTTTTTTTTTTTTCGATAACTCATCCCATTTTCTTAATATCGATAACAATTGATAATTATTAACTATAATATAATAATAATCCATAATTTGACTTCGTTTTTTCAAGAGTAACTTAATTATCGTAAAAGCTAGACCTCAGATTTGCAATGTATGTTCTTGTAATGATTATGGTCAATTTGCATTTTTTGGATTTTGGATGCCAACCCCATTTCCCCAAAATTCGCAAATTTCCCCAAAACCCGTATATCAAATACTAGAGATTCGTGCTTTTACAAATACAAGCATATGGTCCATCTCATTATATTCTGGAAGTTTATGCAAGAAAAATATTCAACAATCAATTTCCCATAGTAATGCTCATATTGCAGCCCAAGCGCAACTGCTGTGTAAACTGCGCAGTAAGCAGAGCGCATGCCTATGCAAAACTGTGTACGTATTAAAGAAGCGTAAAATGATTTTAATATCAACTCCCGATGTGTAGCTAATAGATTATTTTATCAGCCCCAACTTTAAACTATATCACAAATTTGACGAAGTTACAGCGTGTTTCGTGAAAATGGATATACAATGGATGTACATATATACATATATACAGGATATTTGGCGAAATATAATCGACGAAATGCTTTACTCAAGACAATAACGTAAATAATGTTAATCGAGAACATATTTTGTACAGGCTGGACAAAGGGTCCAAATATCCAACACAAAATCGCAAATTGCCTAATAATATACGTGGCGCTGCTTAAACTGCATAGTTCGCTTATGTATTGTGCGCGATACCCGTTAAACACTTGCATAAGTACTAGGAAATTCCAATTATGCATTTTATATACCCTGAGCTCATTGAGAATGGGAAATCAGGGTATAATGATATTTTTGATCAGGACGACAAGAAAAATCGATTTGGCTCTGTCCGTCCTTCCGTCTGTCCGTATGTATGAACGCGTTGATCTCAGCTCTAATAAGAGATAGAGATTTTTTTTTCAAATAATCGATGAGTATTCTCATTTATTTGTTATCGATTAAAAACTTATGTTTCGATTATTCGAAATTCAGTTATAAAATTTTATTTCGCCCATCTTTAGAGCTAGAGACACGAAACTTTACATTTAGCTCTATATTTGTTTTATGCAGTTTCGAATTTCCTTAAATTTTGGGTACCGGCCCCAAACTTCCCCAATTCTTAAAATTGAAGTTCAGTTGAAAATATAGCCTAAATGTGAATGTGTTCGCACTCTTACTAAACTGACAAATATGCCCATTGAATATGTTGATCATACGCCGGAAATTTCATTGAAATCCGTTAAGTAGCATTTCCCATTTACAATGGGCTCAGGGTATAATGAATATATCGTCAAAACAAATGTCCAACTGTATCTCAGTGGAAAATGTGGATGCAGCCCTTTTATATACTTACTTTGCTGGAAATAATACGTACTTAGGGCTAAGAATCTGCCACTTACCTTGCCATCTAGGGTTGCCTCCTCAGGCAATCCGTTTGTGGAGTAGTTGCCGCTATCGCCGTGTTGCACATAATTGGATTGGGCAAGAGCCTTGTCGCCAAGCAAGAAAAGGATGGCAGCATAGGTGAGCAAGCTGCTGGACCACAAAGGCCATGGAGCGGACTTCATTTTGCTGAAACGTATCTGAGTGGTAAAGGGAGCGGAGAAGAAAAGATAGCTTTAAATAAGCACAATTAACAGCTTGAAATGGAAACGTGTGCACACAATAAAGGCCGCATGCGATGTGTATCCAAATATGGTCCCCAGGTGGCGATCGCGCAAAATGTTTGAGCAAGCCTGGTTGCAGCGGCGGACATCAAATCGCTTACTATTTTTGAACTGGCTGGCATTACGATCAAATATCGTCTAGTTTGCCAAATTAGGGTTACACGAGCTTCGTTTAACTAGGGCTTGTATTAATTTGATTGTGTTAATTGTGACTGAGATTCGGGCCCACGGCAAATCGTTGGCTAATGAATAGATATGGATTATTTGATAATGGGTTTCCTTTTGCGGACATTCGAACCGTTAGCTATTATCACATGTTGTAAACAACCTTCGGCTCAGACAACAATTGTTCCAAAATAACAAAACAACGAAATAAAACAAGTAAGAGTGCTCTAATCGAGACGGCTCGATTAAAAGATACCCTGAACCCTGTGGGAGCTGTTACTAAAATCATTGTATGCTTCTTTTATATATACATTGCATATAACGCATGCACACATTAATACACAGTTATGCGTTGGCATAGGGGTGGGAATTTTACATATTTTTGGTACCTGCTGACCCTTTTAGAAATCTGAAGTTGGCAGCGAAAAAAGGGCATAATTGGAATTTCCCAGTGTTTATGCGTATCGCGGATATCGCACACAAATACATAAATGAACTATGCACTTTACGTAGCGCCATATACATATGTACATATAATATTAGGCAATTTGCGGTTTTGTGCTAGATATCTGGACACTTTGCCCAGGCTGTGCAAAATATGCACTCGACTAAAGTTATTTACGTTATTGTTTTGAGTAAAACATGTCGGTTTCAATTATCATATACATATTTTAGCTCTAGTCTATACATTTTCACGAGACAACAATATTCAATTTAAGTTTTATATTATAACTTAAAAAACTAAACACATTCACAAATTTGAGTCAACAAAAGTCACCGTGCTCTGCCTTGCGCTGATCTGTCTGGCGCCAGCGTTCTTAGAAGTAACGGGGATCTTTGAATTTATGTATGCGCCTATGTACATAGGCAGGCGCTCTGCTTGCTGCGCAGTTTGCGCAGCTACTGCACTTGGGCTGCGATATGAGCATTACTATGGGAAATTGATTGTTGAAAACCTTTTCTTCAATATGGACTTTCTTAATGGAACTGTCAAAATGTGCGCATTCGTTCCAGTACACACATCGCAAGTCTAAAGTCTCAAGGTTTTCCGGGTTTTCCCATTTTCAATGGAGTTCAGGGTATAACAAGTTAGCTTGTACATTGAGTATGGTTGTTTTGCATAAATCAGACTATATACTGTATGTATATATAAATATGGGCGTGTATGTGAGTGGAGCTTTTACATCAGTATGTCTGCCTTATCCACAAAAGTCAAATAAAAAAGACTCCTACGACAATTTAGCCATATTTGTAGCGCAGCTGCAACTCGAGAAAAAACCCAACGTCGAGCAAAATGTTGTCATTTTGTGACTCAAATTATCGGCTATAGCATTTGTCGGTCAAACAAGTTTTGGCCAGACATACACAGAGAGGTACAGCTGGAAATGCTTGTAGCCTTTTAAGCAAGGTATTATTTTAATATATGTATGTTGTTTTTTCTGTCTGGGCGCTCGAACAATATTTTCAGTCATATTTGCATTAGTTACCTTTTGCTGATTAGAATTTCTTATGATGTTTATTTAACATACTTTGAAGGTCAAAAGAGCTTGTATTTATATACATATATACTGTATACATGACTTAAAAATTCTGCCATGTGATGAAAACATAATTTAGTATATATATACATATACTAAATTAGAGAACAATAGATACTATTTGTAGGTACACTCACCTGAAAGAATGCGCATATGTATATCTATATTTGCGTGTGTGTGTGTGCATCAGGTGCATTGTTCTGTACATGTCAGTATTGTAGATGCAAATTGTTTTAATTGTTTACTCACACAAACAATCCGTACCTTTTGCTATATGTAAGTACCTACATACATACGTATATTTATGTACACGGACATACACGGTATGCTTCGCACTTATTGAAAGACTTAGAGCAACAATAAGCTCAGATGACGGCAATTTCGAGTAAAACTGGTATTTTTACTTGTCGTAGATCGCGTCTCTCTGTCCGCGTTCGTAAGTCCAACTTATGCTGCTCTGGCACCGCCACTGGGCCTTGCCTCGACTTAATGATTACGTGACGCGAGCGACAAAGTAGCTACTTCCAGACCTTTTGAAAATATGTCGGGAGCAACTAGTGACTGCGAATATGATTATCTCAGCACACTCAGCACAGCACATATATATATGTATATATATATATATATATATATATATATATATATATATATATGTGCGACGCATATTCCTGTAAGGAATGCGCACATTTTGTAATTTGAATTTTGCCGGTATCCAAAATTCAAATTACAAAATTAGCACATTTTCATAAAAATCGTATATCAAATACTAGAGACTTGTGCTTTAGCAAATACAAACATATGGCCCATCTAATTATACTTTGAAAGATTCATTAAGAAAGTCCATGCAGAAAAAAAGTTATTCAACAATCAATTTCCAATAGTAATGCTCATATTGCAGCCCAAACGTAGTCGCTGCGTAATCTGCGCAGTAAGCAGAGCGTGTGCCTCCGCGCAATGTGTGTAAGTATGTGGGCATGAGTTTTATGCAATATATATATATATATATATATATATATATATATATATATTTGGGAGTTTGTGAAAAACCCTATGCACTATTCAAGAGTTTGCCAAATATATATATATATATATATATATATATATATATATATATATATATATATATAATATTTATGAACTAATTTTCAATATATTTCACTAGATAAAATATTTCAAATTAATTTTAAATATACTTTAAAAATCAATTTTAAATTTTAACTGAGCGTGCGATTTGAGTATGTATACCTTTAGAGCCGCTCAGTTGCCAAACTAATACTCTCTCAAATGCACACTAATACATGTAAGTTTGGGAGTTTGTGAAAAACCCTATGCACTATTCAAGAGTTTGCCCATTTATATGTACGATATAAAATAAATTCTAACCCAAAAAAAAGAATGCAAATTTTTTTTAAGTCACAAATATTTTACATCTTACTGACACAGAAAACAAATATTTCAAATATATATAATAATTAGCTATCCATAGTATTCTACCATGTGAATTTTTGAAACACAGAAACAAAAACAAACACAACAGACACATACATTAAAAAAAGGAATATATTTTCAAAACGAGACTAGAAGCCCAATTGCATGCAGTCGCATGAATACGACTGAATATTCAAGTAGAAATAGGTAATGCTCACTTTAGCTGATATACACTGTACTCTACTGAATGTTTGTTATATACATATATATATATATATATATATATATATATATATATATATATATATATATATATATATATATATATATATATATATATATCTACATATGCATGAACATCAAGCCGTAAACAACAAAATTTCTCAACGGTCTTGCGGTACGAGTATGGCAAAAGCTTTTATTGTCTCAAATTTTATACCGATTTTTTTGCGTCGCGACTTTTGTTCGTTTTATTTTTTTTATGCTTTATATTTTGTGAATGCTTTGCAAGCGACCAATATTTTGTCCGGACTAGTAGATTACCTGCTTGCGACTGTTGCGCTCGTTTGCCATTTGACGGCGACTAGCGAGCTCCGCAGCGTCGGGATTTTCCCCTCCCACCTCAGCTTGGATTCCGGTTCCAACCTTTAACCATGTTGGCTTACCAACATTCGAGCTTTACCCTGTTATGCATGTGTTCGTGTATGTGTGTGTATCTATTCTCTGCCTGCTTGAGTGTTTGTGTGTGAATTGATCATTTCGAGCTGCGACTCTCAGTTGCTCTCTGCTTAGTGACGCTGGTTTCAACTTGTTCGCCGAGCTGGTTTCAACTTGTTCGCCAGCTCAGCTCCCGTGGCCACTCGCCCACTTTGCCCCTACTTCGCCCTTGATTCAACGGAGCGCAACGAATTTTTGTACCCAGAACCAGCTAAAGCCGGCCTTCGTCTCCACCTCTATCTATACACTTGCGATCAACTAGCCGCGAGATTCAGGCATGAGCTGAGCTGCACTATGTTCGAGGGTTTGGTATCTCGGCACAATCATCGGATTCAGTATCTGTACAAGTTTCTCTCGGCATGTTGCCAAACCTGTTATGTTCGCTATAATAATTGCGTTGGCACTGTCTTCGTCTCTGGCTTTGTCTCTGGCTCCAACCAGCCGGATTGTGAGTAGTTTGTGTATTTCTCAGCCGTGCTGAGAGCTTACAACAACATGGATGCAAAAGAGCAGGGCATCATCAGTGTTGAGTGTGAGCGCCACGTTGTTAAGATTTCCTTCTCATTGAGTACAGACAATGTGCACAGACACGAGTAGAATTGATGTCGATGCTTAGCTCAGCTCAGCTTTTCGAAAGTTTTGTTTGCCAGTATCTCTAGGAAGTGATGACTAAATTCTGATTTAATTAAGCTTAATTCTGTGTTGAGTCATAGTTACATTTCTTAGAAAACCCACATACTCAGTTTCGCACATTCCACGAATATCAGACAACATCGGCCATCGTTTAATATAAATTCTTTACGGCTCATTCTCTACTTGTCTATATCTTTAACTACTTAATTTTCTAAAGATTTTGAGTCTTAACTTCCGAATGTGGCTTAAGCGGTTTATACCCTGGGCCCATTGAAAACGGAAACTAAGGACATATTGGTCAAACAGTAAAAGTCTATATTTTTCAATAACTTTTCTTATTTGCTTATGATCGGTAAGAATCAATCATTATACGCTGAACCCATTGAAAATGGAAATTCAGGGTATAATGGTTTTGTGAAAATGTATGTAACAGGCAGAAGGAGGCGTGGCAGACCCCATAAAGTATATATATTCTCGATGAGGACGACAAGAGAAATTGTTTAAGCCCTGTCCGTCCCTATGAACGCACCGTTTTCCTAAACTACAAAAGCTAGAGACTTGAAATTTAACACGAATACTCGTGTATACCATACGCTTATCTTATCTTTTTTTTTATCGAAAACTCATCCCATTTTCTTATTATCGATAACAATCGATAATTTGACTTCGTTTTTCAAGCGTAACTCTGTAACCGTAACAGCTAGATACTTCAGATTTGCGGTGTATGTTACTGTAATGAAAGCGCACATTTTGAAATGTTTCGATTTTGGATACCGGCCCCCATTCCTCCAAAAATTTGCAAATTTCTCTAGAAGTCGTATTTCAAATACTAGAGACTTGTGTTTTGGCAAATACAAAGATATGTACCATCTTAAAATATCTGAAAGTTTCATTATTAAAGTCCAAGCAGAAACAAGTAAGAGTGCTCTAATCGAGACGGCTCGATTAAGAGATACCCTGAACCCTGTGGGAGCTGTTACTAAAATCATTGTACGCTTCTTTTATATATACATTGCATATAACGCATGCACACATAAATACACAGTTATGCGTAGGCATAGGGGTGGGAATTTTATATATTTTTGATACCTGCTGACCCTCTTTAGGCATAATTGGAATTTCCTAGTGTTTATGCGTATCGCGGATATTACAAACAAACGCATAAACGAACTATGCGTACACACATACATACACAGTTATGCGTAGGCTCGCGCTCTGCTTACTGCGCAGTTGACGCTGCGGCAGCGCTTGGGCTGCAATATGAGCATCACTATGGGAAATTGATTGTTGAATAACTTTTTTTCTGCTAAGACTTTTTCAATGAAACTTTTAGAGTATAATAAGATGGTACATATGTGTGTATTTGCCAAAGCACAAGTCTCTAGTATTTAATATACGACTTCTGGAGAAATTTGCAAATTTTGGGGAAATGGGGGCTAATATCCAAAATCGAAAAATGACAAATTGTGGGCATTCATTACAGTAACACACACAACAAATTTGAAGTATCTAGCTTTTACGGTTACAGAGTTACGTTTGAAAAACAAAGGCAAATTATCGATTTTTATCGATAATAAGAAAATGGGATGACTTTTCGATAATTTATGATAAACTTGTTCAGCGTATGGTATACCCGAGTATTCATGTCAAATTTCAAGTCTCTAGTTTTTGTAGTTTCGGAGATCTAGGAGCTTACACGGACGGACGGACGGACAGGGCTTAAACAATTTCTCTTGTCGTCCTGATCAAGAATATATATACTTTATGGGGTCTGCCACGCCTCCTTCTGCCTGTTACATACATTTTCACAAAACCATTATACCCTGAATTACCATTTTCAATGGGTTCAGGGTATAACAAGTAAGAGTGCTCTAATCGGGAAGGCTCGATTAAGAGATACCCTGAACCCTGTTGGAGCTGTTACTAAAATCATTGTACGCTTCTTTTATATATACATTGCATATAACGCATGCACACATAAATACACAGTTATGCGTAGGCATAGGGGTGGGAATTTTACACATTTTTAGTACCTGCTGACCCTTTTAGAAATCTGAAGTTGGTAGCGAAAAAAGGGCATAATTGGAATTTCCTAGTGTTTTTGCGTATCGCGGATATCGCACACAAATACATAAATGAACTATGCACTTTACGTAGCACCATATACATATGTACATATAATATTAGGCAATTTGCGGTTTTGTGCTGGATATCTGGACACTTTGCCCCAGGCTGTGCAAAATATGCTCCCGACTAAAGTCATTTACGTTATTGCTTTGTGTAAAACATTATGCCGATTTCAATTATCATATACATTTTTTAGCTCTGGTCTATAAATTTTCACGAGACAACATTAACATACAACAATTTAAGTTTTATATTATAACTCAAAAAACTAAACACATTCACAAATTTGAGTCAACAAAAGTCACCGTACTCTGCCTTGCGCTGAGCTGTCTGGCGCCGGCGTTCTTCTTAGAAGTAACGGGGATCTTTGAATTTGTATATGCGCCTATGTACATAGGCAGGCGCTCTGCTTGCTGCGCAGTTTGCGCAGCTACTGCACTTGGGCTGCGATATGAGCATTACTTTGGGAAATTGATTGTTGAATAACATTTTTTCTGGATCGACTTTTGAAATGAAACTTTCAGAGTGTAGTTAGACGGACCATATGTTCGTATTTGCCAAAGCATAAGTCTCTAGTATTTGATATACAGCTTTTGGAGAAATTGGCAAATTTTGGGGAAATGGGGGCTAATATCCAAAATCGAAAAATGACAAAATGTGCGCATTCATTACAGTAACATACACTGTAAATCTGAAGTATCTAGCTTTTACGGTTACAGAGTTACGTTTGAAAAACAAAGGCAAATTATCGATTTTATCGATAATAAGAAAATGGGATGACTTTTCGATAATTTATGATAAACTCGTTAAGCGTATGGTATACACGAGTATTCATGTTAAATTTAAAGTCTCTAGCTTTTGTAGTTTAGGAAATCGGTGCGTTCATACGGACGGACGGACGGACGGACAGACGGACAGACGGACAGGGCTTAAACAATTTCTCTTGTCGTCCTGATCAAGAATATATATACTTTATGGGGTCTGCCACGCCTCCTTCTGCCTGTTACATACATTTTCACAAAACCATTATACCCTGAATTCCCATTTTCAATGCTCTAATCGAGACGGCTCGATTAAGAGATACCCTGAACCCTGTGGGAGCTGTTACTAAAATCATTGTACGCTTCTTTTATATATACATTGCATATAACGCATGCACTCATAAATACACAGTTATGCGTAGGCATAGGGGTGGGAATTTTACATATTTTTGGTACCTGCTGGCCCTTTTAGAAATCTGAAGTTGGTAGCGAAAAAAGGGCATAATTGGAATTTCCTATTGTTTATGCGTATCGCGGATATCGCACACAAACACATAAACGAACTATGCGTACACACATACATACACAGTTATGCGTAGGCTCACGCTCTGCTTACTGCGCAGTTGACGCTGCGGCAGCGCTTGGGCTGCAATATGAGCATTACTATGGGAAATTGATTGTTGAACAACTTTTTTTCTGCTTCGACTTTCATAATGAAACTTTATGAGTATTATAAGATGGTACATATCTTTGTACTTGCCAAAAGCATAAGTCTCTAGTATTTGATATACGACTTCTAGAGAAATTTGCCAATTTTGGGGAAATGGAGGCCGGTATCCAAAATCGAAAAATAACAAAATTCATTACAGTAATATACACTGCAAATCTGAAGTATCTAGCTTTTACGGTTACAGAAATACGCTCGAAAAACAAAGTCAAATTATCGATTGTTATCGATAATAAGGAAACGGGATGAGTTATCGAAAATTTAAGAAAAACTCGTTAAGCGTATGGTATACACGAGTATTCATGTTAAATTTCAAGTCTCTAGCTTTTGTAGTTTAGGAAATCTGTGCGTTCACATGGACGGACGGACGGACAGGGCTTAAACAATTTCTCTTGTCGTCCTGATCAAGAATATATATACTTTATGGGGTCAGCCACGCCTCCTTCTGCCTGTTACATACATTTTCACAAAATCATTATACCCGGAGTTCCCATTTTCAATGGTTTCAGGGTATAAAAAGCGTACGTTCAGCGTATGGTATACAGAAGTCTTCATGTCTTTATGAGTTCGCTGCGTTCACACGGACGGACGGATGGACAGACGGACAGAGCTATATCAACTCAGTTTGCTTGCCTCATTCTGGCTGTTACCTACATTTTCACAAAACCATCATACACTGAATTCCAATTTTCCCATTGAAAATGGGAAATCAGTGTATACCCATCAAAGGGTTCTATCGTCTTAATTTCTTTACAGTTCATAAATACTAATCTAACGGACGTCCAAATAAGCTTTGCTATAATACGGAATAACTATTGTTAGTTAAATGTATTCATTAAATTAACGAATATAATAAAATTTTTAAAAACATTGCAGTAAGTGAGTCTTTCTGTAGAGAACGATGCATATATTAAAAATCTTCTTAGTCGATCACCAATCGTCCTCAAGTTCTTTTGAAATCTCTAGCCGAAAGCTGGTGACGAAAACTTCCAATTTGCGGCGACAGTTTCTGCTCAGCGGGTTATTGCGTAGATCCACCACAGCCAGGCAGTCACTGCAAATCGCTTCGTCCGTATCAATCTCTAAAAAGCAAATTGATAGAAATGTTTATAAGGCAAGTAACGGAACTGCGGACTTACCCAAAATGGCATTATGTTGGGCATCTAAAGTGGCTAGCTTCTCAAGCCTAAAGACGACTTGAGGTAATACAATAAATGAGTTGTAAGAGATATTTAAAGTAGTTAAAGCACTCAGATTGGCAAATTCATCTGGAAGCTTTGACAACTGATTATATGAGAGATTGAGATCTGAAAATGCAAACGACATTCCCTTAAAATTTGCAATATATATATATATATGTATATGCAAATAGTTATATGAATAATCACCTGTAATTGCGCTAAACTTCAGCGCAAACTTTGGCATCATTTTCTTCAGTACATTGCCACTAAGGTTACAAGTTTGTAGCTCTGTATTTCGCATCAAGTGATAAACTGCATCTGGTATTTGCATGAGCTCGCATTGTGATAGATCTGAAAAAGAAAATTATAAATATGACAATAATGACAAAGACAATAATATTACGACTATGTAATATTAATACAATAATTATATTATATCGGTATATCTAAAGAATGGACCTTACAATCTTTTGATGGACGTATGAAACTTTTAACTAAGTTATAACAATTCAAGGCATTGAGTAGATATTCTGGGGCATACTTAGCCCAAATAAAACGACGACAACGTCGATACATTAGTCTTAGGTATACAACGGAAACTTAAGACATTAGGGTATTCTCGATTCAGGCATTCTCATACGGAATATAAGTATTACTTAGTTGTTTAGCACGACGATTTCATCATTTCATTCTGTGTTGCCAAAAAATTTAGATCTATTTATGACACATACACGCATATTAGAAAGATGCCTATAGATATGTGCCAATATACATGTATATATGTATGCATACATATATTATTATATTAAGGTCGCTTACCTAAATTTGAATTTTCGATTGCGTTTTCGCACCGCTCAATTACTTGAACCACCAAGTGCGCCATTCCCGAATAATACCCTTGTTGCACTGCGCACTCGCTTACCGATGTTCTGCAGCTTGTACAAATGTGATTGAATAATGAATGCGGGAAGATGTAATGAAATAAGTAGCCGTGTATATATGTGCACACATGTGTCAGCAGCGAGCCGCTGCGAGCGCTAGGCGATCGCCTTGAGCCGATTTATTCGCAGCAGAAGAAGAGCACCTAACGCACCGCAATCTTGCTAATCACTAAAAGTGTTTGATATTTGATATTGGCGCAGCGCAAGCCGAATGACGTCGAGAGCGAGAAACAAAGAGACAGAGAGAGAGAGAGAGAGAGAGAGAGGGAGAGAGAAAGAGAGCGAGAGAGAGAGAGAGAGAGCGAGAGAGAGAGAGAGAGCGATTGGTGAGCAAATCAAGTACATAATTAGACGCAAGCCCAAACACAGCCAGTCTTGCCATTTAGTGAAGAGCAAACAACATTAAGGCAAGTAAGAAAACGGACGTCACCGACTAGGAGATACATTGAACCTCGTCGAATTTGTGTGTTTTATACCCTGAGCCTGAGTTTTGTTGCAATGTATGTAACAGGCAGAAGGAGGTGTGGCAAACTCCACAAAGTAAATATATTCTTGACTAGGACGACAAGAGAAATCGATTTGGCCCTATCTGTCTGTCTGTTCGTCCGTCCGTGTAAGCTCCTAGATCTCCGAAACTACAAAAACTAGAGACTTGAAATTTGACATGAATACTCGGGTATACCATACGCTTAAAGAGCTTATCTTAAACTTTCGATAACTCATCCCATTTTCTTATTATCGATAACAATCGAAAATTTGACTTTGTTTTTCATGCGTCAAATTATCGAATTTTATCGATTATAAGAAAATGGGATGACTTTTCGATAATTTATGATAAACTCGTTAAGCGTATGGTATACACAAGTATTCATGTTAAATTTCAAGTCTCTAGCTTTTGTAGTTTAGGAAATCGGTGCGTTCATCCGGACAGACGGACGGACAGACGGACAGTGCTTAAACAATTTCTCTTGTCGTCCTGATCAAGAATATATATGCTTTATGGGGTCTACCACGCATCTGCCTGTTACATACATTTTCACAAAATCATTATACCCTGAATTGATTTAACAAATAATATAATACAATATGATCAAGGTAGGGAAGAAATCAAATTCACCAACTGTTTACAAGTGAGTTAACAATTGAGTCATTTTAAAATTCATGACGCAGACGTCTCTGCCGCGATTGGACGCACTTTCAATCATACGATTGACAGAATGATTGGCGCCTTCTCAGACGTAACGAATCTCTACCATATAACATTAACGCCATCGCAACAATCCCAACGGACGGTGAACCGGTATACTGTAAGCTATACCCGTATCCCAGGAATGAATTTGAATTTGTCAACGCAGAAGTTAAACAACTTCTGGCGAATGACATAATTAATTAAGTCACCCTATAATAATCCGATATTAGTGGTCGAAAAAATAGGTGTCGACGGGTCTGGTCATAAAAAGAAACATATGGTAATCGATTTTCGAAAGTTAATTCAGAAGACAACCGACCCTATCCCAACTATTTCGACCATTTTGGCGAATATGGGTGAGGCTTAGTATTTCACAACACTGGACCTTAACTCGGGCTTTCACCAAATAGAATTAACGGAAAGAGACAGGGAAAAAACCGCATTCCCTGTAAACAATGGGGGTATGAATTTTGCAGACTTCCCATTGGGCTAAAGAATGCCCCTAGCATTTTCCAGAGACGATGTCCTCAGGGACCAAATTGGAAAAACTTGTTACGTCTATGTGGATGACGTAATAATTTGCTCACCCAATAAGGAAGACCAGGTCAAACATATTGAATGGGTCTTAAAAAGCCTTAGGGACGCTGGCATGAGTTCTTCAAAAAGAGCGTGGGATACTTGGGATTCACAGTATGCAGAGGTGGAATCCAAACGTCGGCTGGCAAGGTACAAGCCACAAAGGATTTACAACCGCCAAAAACTGTGTTCAGCTTTCGATCATTTTTAGGGTTTGCAAGTTATTACAGGTGCTTTATATCAGGGTTCGATAGCATCACAAGACTCTAACGGAGATCTTGAAAGACGAGAATTCGAGGAAAGTAAAGCTAGAATTAAGCCAAACCCAGTTAGACGCTTTTAACAGATTAAAAGAGTTGCCTCTGAGGATGTGCTATTGGCATATCCCGACTTTTAAAAACCATTAGACCTAACAACAGACGCATCAGGCCAAGGGCTCGGTGCTAAAAACCTTAACATTTATACAGACCACTAGCCGCGGTATCGGATAAAAATCCGAATGCCAAAATAAAGCGCTGGAAGGCTTTTATTGATGAGCACACGGCAAACATCATAAGTCAAGCAAAGAACACCTTGCGGCAGACGCTCTGTCTTGCCAGAATATCCACGCTCTGGAAGACACGGCGGAATATGATGTTCGCTGTGGAGAAGAGTCTCTAACCTACACTATCGAGACCCCAGACAAACTAATCAACTGCTTCCGAAACCAGATTATACCCCTCCGGTATAACACAATATTGAATGTTGTTGTGATTATGGAATGCGCACAGGTGCGCTAATCTATTATGAAACAAATGAGAAAACTTTAGGGTGTGACCGACTAGGGCATACCCTGAACCCCGAGAAGCTGAGTTTTTAAATATACTCCATAGTTTGAAAATTACCTTAAACTTATACTTCGGACCTACACTTTCGTAACCAAATAGCATCTTTGGCAAACAAAATATGTTTCCAAAAATCTACATTAATCGGTCAAGACTTGAATCTACGCCAATTACCAATTAAACAAATACAACTTAAATAATATATAGTGTCGCGTCTGGCTTCGGAATCCTAAATTCACTTTCCGCGTGCGCCGCCTTAACCTACGATGCCACTTGACTGCTTACAAGCGAAGTTGCAAATCTAAACTAAAGTTTGCAAATTGCCCAAACGTTTTGTTTAATAACTTTTTTGCTACGTAACGGATTTCATTGAAATCAACATATTCTATGGGCATATTTGTCTGTTTAAAATAAAGTGTTTAAAATAAAGCTCATTCACATTTTGGCTATATTTGTAACTGGACTTCCAATTACAGAATTTGGGGTTATTTAGAGCCCGTATCAAAAATTTAACAAAATTAACAAGAGTGCTCTTATTGATTGTTGAATAACTTTTTTATACCCTGAACCCATTGAAAATGGGAATTCAGGGTATAATGGTTTTGTGAAAATGTATGTAACAGGCAGAAGGAGGCGTGGCAGACCCCATAAAGTATATATATTCTTGATCAGGACGACAAGAGAAATTGTTTAAGCGCTGTCCGTCTGTCTGTCCGTCCGTCCGTCCGTCTGTCCGTCCGTCCGTCCGGACAAACGCAACGATTTCCTAAACTGCAAAAGCTTGAGACTTGAAATTCAACATGAATACTCGTGTATACCATACGCTTAACGAGTTTATCTTAAATTTTCGATAACTCATCCCGTTTTCTTATTATCGATAACAATCGATAATTTGACTTTGTTTTTCAAGCGTAACTCTTTAACCGTAAAAGCTAGATACTTCAGATTTGCGGTGTATGTTACTGTAATGAATGCGCACATTTTGTCATTCTTCGATTTTGGATACTGGCCCCCATTTCCCCACAATTTGCAAATTTCTCCAGAAGTCGTATATAAAATACTAGAGACGTGTGCTTTGGCAAATACAAACATATGTACCATCTTAATCTACTCTGAGAGTTTCATTAAGAAAGTCCAAGCAGAAAAAAAGTTATTCAACAATCAATTTTCCATAGCTCATATTGCAGCCCAAGCGCAGCCGCTGCGTAAACTGCGCACTAAGCAGAGCGCGAGCCTACGCATAACTGTGTATGTATGTGTGCGTTATATGCAATGTATATATAAAGAAGCGTAAAAATATGTATAGGAATGTATTTGTGTGCGATATTCGCGATACGCATAAACACTAGGAAATTCCAATTATGCCCTTTTTCGCTACCAACTTCAGATTTCTAAAAGGGGCAGCAGATACCAAAAATATGTAACATTCCCACCCCTATGCCTACGCATAACTGTGTATTAATGTGTGCATGCGTTATATGCAATGCATATATAAAAGAAGCGTAAAATGATTTTAGTCATAGCTCCCACAGGGTTCAGGGTATCTCTTAACCGAGCCGTCTCGATTAGAGCACTCTTACTTGTTTCTGCTTAGACTTTCTTAATGAAACTTTCAGAGTATTATTAGTTGTACATATGTTTGTATTTGCTAAAGCACAAGTCTCTAGTATTAGATGTACGACTTTTGGAGAAATTTGAACATTTTGGGGAAAGGGGAGCCGGTATCCAATTCGTAAAAAGACAAAATATGCGCATTCATTACAGTAACGTACACCGCAAATCTGAAGTATCTAGCTTTTACGGTTACAGAGTTATGTTTGAAAAACAAAGTCAAATTATCGATTTTTATCGATAATAAGAAAATGGGATGACTTTTCGATAATTTAAGAAAAACTCTTTAAGCGTACACGTGTATTCATGTTAAATTTCAAGTCTCTAGCTTTTGTAGTTTAGGAAATCTGTGCGTTCATCCGGACAGACGGACGGACAGACGGACAGGGCTTAAACAATTTCTCGTGTCGTCCTGATCAAGAATATATATACTTTATGGGGTCTGTCACGCCGCCTTCTGCCTGTTACATACATTTTCACAAAACCATTATACCCTGAATACCCTTTTTCTTTTATTCATATTTTATTGACACACTATGTATACTATATACTATACATACTATATATACATATACAGATACAGTGGTTCACAGCTTATTTCAACCACTACCTTAAAAAAAGTTTGTTGGTCTATAAAATCTAAATTTTGGGGATATTCACAAAATTCCATACTGTCTCTTTCAACAGTTTCATTTCCATACTGTCTCTTTCAACAGTTTCATTCTCATACTGTCTCTTTGAACAGCTTCATTTTAATCATTCAATCATTCACAACTTTCTAATTCAGTTGGTACATACCCATCTAGCAACTTCTTTATATCCTCGTGAGCGTACTTATACTTTCCATTATTTGTCCATGACCTGAGGATATATCTATCCGTCTAACAATTCAGCTATTTACAAAGGTCCTCTAAACGTTGGACTTAGCTTCCTTTGTTGCCTTTCTTCAACAACACTTAATCTCATACTTCGTATATAACAACCTTGGTATCTCACAACCTTTGCTTTAGTATCGAACAACCTTATCCTTGGTTTTATCAGATTTTCCTTGCTATATGTTGCCGCCGCTAACATATTCTGCACTGCTCGAGATCTTGATTCTGCCAAATCAACCTCATGTGCTATGTCACACGGAGGAAGCAATAAACAATTCTAAAGGACTTGTTTTTGTCACTCGACTTGCTGTGCAATTTAAAGCTATCTGCACCTCGCCCAGTTCGTCTTGCCCAGATCGGTTGCTAGTCTCAACTGCCGTTAATAAGTTTTTTAAAGTGCTCATAATGCGTTCTACTAGTCCATTTGCTCTTCTTGCACTTGTAGCGATTAAAAACTCACTCACGAATGTTAAAACTCACTGAACTTTGAGCTGGCAAAACACCTACCCTGGTCTGCTATTATGCGGTTTGGTACTCCAAACAAAGATAGAGCTGATGTCACAGCACCTATGCAATTGTCACCATCAATCTTAAGTGTGTGTGTTAAATAAACAAATTTAGTAAAAGCATCCACTTGGACAATAACATACTCTTTATGTTCAGACTTCCCGCTTAACTTTCCAGTTATGTCAACGTGTATCGTGTGCCAAGGTATATCAACTTTTGGTATGGGATGAAGTCTAGCTTGAATTTTTCCGAAGGATGACTTTGACATTTTGCAAGTAATGCAGTTGTCAACCAATTTTCGCATATATTCGGACATTCCATCAAACCAGTAATAGTCACAGGCCTTATCCAATAAATTGCCTGAAAGCAGAGACTGGCTGAGGGGGTGACAGTGCCGTCAACGCTGAAATTTTAAGTGAGTTAAGATCAAGAGTGATCTGTAGTCTTTCCAAAGCCTCGTCTTTCGTTGCAGCCACTATCAATACATCATCCATATAAACAACCACAAATGTATTTGAAGTTCTCCAAGTGTATGCATCACTCTACGCTGAAAAACTGATGGTGCATTTAATTTTCATTTCACCTATACTGACTCTAAAAGAAGCAATTCCCTAGATAAAAGATTTTGAGTATTTTTCCAATAAATTGTTTAATTCATCCTTATCTTCACCGATGATATCAGTTGAAACAAGTAAGAAAATTCCAGTCGAGCGCGACCGACTAGGGGACACCCTGAGCCCCGTCGAATCTGTTTTTTTCAATACACTTATATTTAGCGTAAAATTATAACAAAATTGCAAGCTTACTCTTAAACAACCAAAAAGCTTTTTTGTTAAAAAACTGACATTGGCGAGGTTTGAACCTACGTTAATTACGCAACGTGCACCATCTCTACCAACATCGCCACCTAATATTTAAAAAATTAAATAACTAAATGGTGTCGAACCCAGGTGCTCATGTTTCGCGTGCGTCGCTTCTACCAACGGCGCCACTTCACTTTTTGAGGAAGAAATGACAAATGTAAACCAAAGCAGCAGCAGACAATTCAACGAAATTCAAACGCAAATGCTCGATTCTTCGAATCGACTAGAATGCGAGCGAATGGTGCGTGTGTGCACATGCATAGCGGCTGCAGCCGCGTTGTTTTGCAAAGTAGCCAAACGTTTTGTTTAATAACGTTTCTGCTATTTAACGGATTTTGATGAAATTTTCGGCATATGATCAACATATTTTTCCAAAATTACTACTTTGTTAATTCTTTTGCCAACTAACTTAGCACTTAACTTTTTTAATTAAGGCCCAATTTATATCAGGATAACATATTTATGAGAGCCACTGCGACGCACAACCTTCCAACGCTGCACTCAAGGCCATCACTAACGCTCTGCCTTCAAAGTCACTTTCCGCCAGAATTATATTTACTGTAGCGCACCAAGCCACCGCGTCGGCACCACTAAGTTCTGCATTACATTCTTTTGCATTTCCATTACCACTCGCCATGGATCATTTGGCGTACTAGGTAGCTAGTCAGATCCCACTTAAGATGTTGGCGCATCATCAATTTCATTAGTTTTGTCCATAACTCTAGCGCAGCGACTGCACTCGTTGACTGTCTATTGCGCCTACACCGAACAACGCTTGACGACACACACACACACACACACACACACACACACACACACACACACACACACACACACACACACACACACACACACACACACACACACACACACACACACACACACACACACACACACACACACACACACACACACACACACACACACACACACACACACACACACACACACACACACACACACACACACACACACACACACACACACACACACACACATACACACACACACACACACATAAATACACACACACACACACACACACACACACATCGATAATAAGAAAACGGGATGAGTTATCGAGAATTTAAGATAAACTCGTTAAGCGTATGGTATACACGAATATTCATGTCAAATTGGAAGTCTCTAGCTTTTGTAGTTTCGGAGATCTAGGAGCTTCTACGGACGGACGGACGGAGGGAGGGAGGGACGGACGGACAGACGGACAGGCCTTAAACATTTTCTCTTGTCGTCCTGATCAAGAATATATATACTTTATGGGGTCTGCCACGCCTCCTTCTGCCTGTTACATACATCCAACAAAAACATTATACCCTGAATTCCCATTTTCAATGGGTTCAGGGTATAAAAACCATAAAAAGACACGTTTTTGCCTCCAATAAAGTCTTCGTACACCGTACTTTCTTAGAATTTTAGCGGCAGACAGAAAACGAAAATGATAACGGTTGTTTTTCAATTTATGTATTTGCATGCTTAGGCATAATTTCGCAATATTTTGCAACAACTTTTCTTCAAATTGAAACGCTAAGTTTACAAATATTGAATATAAGAACGCCAAATAATTCTAAATATACACGTTAGGCAGCAGAAATCATATTCGGAAATTGCAAATATATTGTCTCGCAGTCGTTCTACTATCCAATCCGTAATTGGACGGTTCAAATACGAAGGGCGAGTTGAGAACAAGCGAAAATCAGAAAGGCCGAGCATGCTAACAAACGGAGATCGGCTAAATATTAAGAGAATAGTGACGTCGGATCCATTTGTTAGCGCAAATTCGATATGTAAACAGATTCTACAGTCCAAAAACAAGTAAGAGTGCTCTAATCGAGACGGCTCGATTAAGAGATACCCTGAACCCTTTAAGAGCTGTTACTAAACTCATTTTAAGCTTCTTTTATATATACATTGCATATAACGCATGCACACATTAATACACAGTTATGCGTAGGCATAGGGGTGGGAATTTTACATATTTTTGGTACCTGCTGACCCTTTTAGAAATCTGAAGTTGGTAGCGAAAAAAGGGCATAATTGGAATTTCCTAGTGTTTATGCGTATCGCGGATATCGCACACAAACATATAAACGAACTATGCGTACACACATACATACACAGTTATGCGTAGGCACGCGCTCTGCTTACTGCGCAGTTGACGCTGCGGCAGCGTTTGGGCTGCAATATGAGCATTACTATGGGAAATTGATTGTTTAATAACTTTTTTTCTGCTTGGACTTTCTTAATGAAACTTTCAGAGTAGATTAAAATGGTACATATGTTTGTATTTGCCAAAGCACAAGTCTCTAGTATTTGATATACGACTTCTGAAGAAATTTGCAAATTTTGGGGAAATGGGGGCCGGTATCCGAAATCGAAAAATGCCAAAACGTGCGCATTCATTACAGTAACAGACACTGCAAATCTGAAGTATCTAGCTTTTACGGTTACAGAGTTAAGTTTGAAAAACAAAGTCAAATTATCGATTGTTATCGATAATAAGGAAACGGGATGAGTTATCAAAAATTTAAGAAAGCCCCGTTAAGCGTATGGTATACACGAGTATTCATGTTAAATTTCAAGTCTCTAGCTTTTGCAGTTTAGGAAATCGTTGCGTTTATCCGGACGGACGGACGGACAGACGGACAGGGCTTAAACAATTTCTCTTGTTGTCCTGATCAAGAATATATATAATTTATGGGGTCTGCCACGCCTCCTTCTGCCTGTTACATACATTTTCACAAAACCATTATACCCTGAATTCCCATTTTCAATGGGTTCAGGGTATAAAAATGTGGTCCCAAGTGTTGCGAAGCTAGGATTATCTAGATCTTATTTTTTCCAACATGACAATGACCCTTAACACATGGCTCATAATATCAAAATGTACTTGGCATATAATACGCCACATCCATTAAAAACACCTCCCCAAAGTCCTGATCTTAATCCAATAGATCATTGTTGGCATATGTTGGAAAAAATATAAGGAAGCATCATATTTCTTCAAAACCCAAGCTTATTGAAGTTTTAAAAGAGGAGTGGGAAAAAATAGATAAGGATTACACAGAGAAATTAGTCTTATCAATGCCAAACCGATTAAAAAGGTAATAAAGAATACAGGTTACCCTACCATATATTAAATATACCAAAAATAAACTTTCTGTTAGTTTTTAAGACTATTTTTTAATTTTTTAGTTCTACTGTACGAAGACTTTATTGGAAGCAAAAACGTGTCTTTTTATGGTTTTTTAGTTATAGCTTCTCAACTAAGCAACATATAGACTTAATTCTTTTTGTAAATTAAGGTTAATAAATAAGATAATAAAACTGCATCTAAACTTTGGCTAGTGTCTTGCTATATATATCTTATATTCGTTCAGAAAGAAAAAAGTTGCTGCTGTACGAAGACATTATTGGTACACTGTATATAAAAGCGTATTCAATCTTCGTTGCGCTGTTCATATTGCATGATACTAATTATTATTAATTTGAATAAATAAGCAAGCAACGTGGAAAGCCTTATGGAATGCGTTTAAATTTATTTGATTAAACGCACTCTGGATAACTCAAGGAGAAAACAGACGTTATGTACAAATCTATCTACGCATCATATATATAGTTAATCATTCTAAGTATATTTATCAATCCCGCTCTCCCCCTATCATGCCTATTTCTTAACATGAATTATCCAAAGGCTTTAGATCGTCGATCTTACCTAGCATGTGGTTTTCCTTGGCGTCCTCGCAGCGCTGCACCACTCGTATAACTCCACGTCCTGCGATTGGCGAGAATGTGACAATGCCTCCGATTCTGGCTATATGTGGAGGTATGCGTGGATCTGTTTCTGGTTCTAACTGATTTGTGACAGAAGAGTTGGAGTCTGACTCAATGCGGTCTCTATTGACGGGATTGTTGCCATTGCCATTGCCATTGCCATTGCCATTGCCATTGCCATTGCCATTGCCATTGCCATTGCCATTGCCATTGCCATTGCCATTGCCATTGCCATTGCCATTGCCATTGCCATTGCCATTGCCATTGCCATTGCCATTGCCATTGCCATTGCCATTGCCATTGCCATTGCCATTGCCATTGCCATTGCCATTTGAACGTTCCTCACCATTGCCAGTTCCATTGATATTGGAGATATTTGTTATATCGTTGCCGAAAGGGCGCATATTTAAAATTTTTTTATTGAATCCGTTTTTTATTAAATCTTTCTTTTTTTTTTTAGTCTGTTGTTACAGAATCACAAGTGTTCGATTTATCAAATATTTCACTTTCAAGTTACAAAAATTGAAAAAAAAAAAAATTCAGTGAATTAATTAGATATTTTTTGTTATTGTTCTGTTTTTGTAAGGAAAATTTTGAAATTAAATCGCAATGTTTTCAATAATCAACTGAACGTCACTCTCTTGCGCATTGAAATATTGAAAAATTGTTTTACTTTTGGTTTTTATAGTACGGAAGAAGAAAGAAAAACTGCGCACAAAACAAATGAAAAACAAGTAAGAAAACTCTAGTCGGGCGTGACCGACTAGGGAATATCCTGAGGCTCGTCGAATAATAGAATTTGTAGCCGGTATCCAAAATATAACAAAATTAAAAAAAAAAAATAAAATACATATACATCTAAATATATAATTTGATGTCTCTAGCTTAAAAGATGGGAGAGATGTATTTTTAACCGAATCTCGTTTTTTATACCCTGAACCCATTGAAAATGGGAATTCAGGGTATAATGGTTTTGTGAAAATGTATGTAACAGGCAGAAGGAGGCGTGGCAGACCCCATAAAGTATATATATTCTTGATCAGGACGACAAGAGAAATTGTTTAAGCCCTGTCCGTCTGTCCGTCCGTCCGTCCGTCCGTCTGTCCGTCCGTCCCTCCGTCCGTCCGTCTGTCCGTATGAACGCACCGATTTCCTAAACTACAAAAGCTAGAGACTTGAAATTTAACATGAATACTCGTGTATACCATACGCTGAACAAGTTTATCATAAATTATCGAAAAGTCATCCCATTTTCTTATTATCGATAAAAATCGATAATTCGACTTTGTTTTCGAAACGTAACTCTGTAACTGTAAAAGCTCGAAACTTCAGATTTGCGGTGTATGTTACTGTAATTAATGCGCACATTTTGGCATTTTTCGATTTTGGATACCGGCCCCCATTTCCCCAAAATTTGCAAATTTCTCCAGAAGTCGTATATCAAATACTAGAGACTTGTGCTTTGGCAAATACACACATATGTACCATCTGATTATACTCTGAAAGTTTCATTACGAACGTCCAAGCGCAGTAAGCAGAGCGCGAGCCTACGCATAACTGTGTATGTATGTGTGTACACATAGTTCGTTTATGTGTTTGTTTGTAATATCCGCGATACGCATAAACACTAGGAAATTCCAATTATGCCTTTTTTCGCTACCAACATCAGATTTCTAAAAGTGTCAGCAGGTACCAAAAATATGTAGCATTAATGTGTGCATGCGTTATATGCAATGCATATATAAAAGAAGCTTAAAATGATTTTAGTAACAGCTCTTACAGGGTTCAGGGTATCTCTTAATCGAGCCGTCTCGATTAGATCACTCTTACTTGTTTTTAAATCGATAACAATTAATTGGGGATAGTTATCGACTTTTTAAAATAAACTTGATCTGCGCGTGCTATACACGGATCTACGAAAAAATTTCAAGTCTCTAGCTCTTATGGAAGCGGAAATCGACGCGTTCAAACATACGGACAGACGGACGGACGGACAGACGGACAGGGCCAAATCGATTTCTCTTGTCGTCCTGATCAAGAATATATATACTTTATGGGGTCTGCCACGCCTCCTTCTTCCTGTTACATACTTCCAATAAAGCCTGATTTCTCATTTTCAATGGGCTCAGGGTATAACATGACAAGAAAAGCAACAAAGTGGGACTGCAATCGACAGGAAACATATCTATACTCTTTTGAAAAGCATAAGCCGTAAGGTTGCATGTGGGGACAAATAGAGACTGAAATTTACAATCGAGCATATTGTAATACATGAATATACATACATATATATATGTTTATGTACGCTAGTCATACGGAAATATTTGTGGGACTAAATCAAAAATTGACATTCGGATTTCACGACTTACTTTGAAGTTTATTAACTTGATGTAAAATAATATCAAGTGTGCCGGGGAACTTTTTTTTCTGTTCAGCTGCATAAAGACTCTCATAGCAATGTGACTTCTGTGCGGTGAGGGTATTATATGGCATACTAGAAAATCTTGTCTTGTCATCGTAAGCGCAATACCCCCTGTTATAAACAGTCTTTCTCTTGCTCTGCTCGGTTCTGACAACAGAAAAGTATAAAGAGAGATTGTGTGAAAGAGACGGGACAGAGAGGATATATCGATGCGAAATTGATGCGTATTTGCTCAAAATATACTCATTTATGAATACATACAGTGTGCCACTAAAGTCACCGAGATCTCTATAAATTCTCACAAAATACGCTGTAACGTCGTCCAAATTGTTACTTTTGCTGACTCAAATTT
This sequence comes from Drosophila pegasa, assembly GCA_035046225.1. Taxonomy (NCBI): domain Eukaryota; kingdom Metazoa; phylum Arthropoda; class Insecta; order Diptera; family Drosophilidae; genus Drosophila; species Drosophila pegasa. The sequence continues at coordinate 26,998 of JAWNOD010000280.1, forward strand.
GTGAATACTTTTAAATTTTTTACGTTACTGTATTAAACTTAAACTAAATATTATTATGATTTAAATGATAATGTTCAGCTAATTTAGAGACTTGTGCTTTGGCAAATACACACATATGTACCATCTGATTATACTCTGAAAGTTTCATTACGAACGTCCAAGCAGAAAAAAAGTTATTCAACAATCAATTTCCCATAGTAATGCTTATATTGCAGCACAAGCGCTGCCGCAGCGTCAACTGCGCAGTAAGCAGAGCGCGAGCCTACGCATAACTGTGTATGTATGTGTGTACGCATAGTTCGTTTATATGTTTGTGTGCGATATCCGCGATACGCATAAACAATAGGAAATTTCAATTATGCCCGTTTTTCGCTACCAACTTCAGATTTCTAAAAGGGTCAGCAGGTACCAAAAATATGTAAAATTCCCACCCCTATGCCTACGCATAACTGTGTATTTATGAGTGCATGCGTTATATGCAATGTATATATAAAAGAAGCGTACAATGATTTTAGTAACAGCTCCCACAGGGTTCAGGGTATCTCTTAATCGAGCCGTCTCGATTAGAGCACTCTTACTTGTTATACCCTGAACCCATTGAAAATGGGAATTCAGGGTATAATGGTTTTGTGAAAATGTATGTAACAGGCAGAAGGAGGCGTGGCAGACCCCATAAAGTATATATATTCTTGATCAGGACGACAAGAGAAATTGTTTAAGCCCTGTCCGTCTGTCCGTCCGTCCATCCGTGTAAGCCCCTAGATCTCCTAAACCACAAAAGCTAGAGACTTGAAATTTAACATGAATACTCGTGTATACCATACGCTTAACGAGTTTTTCTTAAATTATCGAAAAGTCATCCCATTTTCTTATTATCGATAAAAATCGATAATTAGACTTTGTTTTCCAAACATAACTCTGTAACCGTAAAAGCTAGATATTTCAGATTTGCTGTGTACGTTACTGTAATGAATGCGCACATTTTGTCAGTTTTCGATTTTGGATATTAGCCCCCATTTCCCCAAAAATTTGCCAATTTCTCCAAAAGCTGTATATCAAATACTAGAGACTTGTGCTTTGGCAAATACGAACATATGGTCCGTCTAACTATACTCTGAAAGTTTCATTTAAAAAGTCGATCCAGAAAAAATGTTATTCAACAATCAATTTCCCAAAGTAATGCTCATATCGCAGCCCAAGTGCAGTAGCTGCGCAAACTGCGCAGCAAGCAGAGCGCGAGCCTACGCATAACTGTGTATGTATGTGTGTACGCATAGGTCGCTTATGTGTTTGTGTGTAATATCCGCGATACGCATAAACACTAGGAAATTCCAATTATGCCTTTTTTCGCTACCAACTTCAGATTTCTAAAAGTGTCAGCAGGTACCAAAAATATGTAACATTAATGTGTGCATGCGTTATATGCAATGTATATATAAAAGAAGCTTAAAATTATTTTAGTAACAGCTCTTACAGGGTTCAGGGTATCTCTTAATCGAGCCGTCTCGATTAGATCACTCTTACTTGTTTTTAAATCGATAACAATTAATTGGGGATAGTTATCGATTTTTTAAAATAAACTTGATCTGCGCGTGCTATACACGGATCTACGAAAAAATTTCAAGTCTCTAGCTCTTATAGAAGCGGAAATCGACGCGTTCAAACATACGGACAGACGGACGGACGGACAGACGGACAGGGCCAAATCGATTTCTCTTGTCGTCCTGATCAAGAATATATATACTTTATGGGGTCTGCCACGCCTCCTTCTTCCTGTGACATACTTCCAATAAAGCCTGATTTCTCATTTTCAATGGGCTCAGGGTATAACATGACAAGAAAAGCAACAAAGTGGGACTGCAATCGACAGGAAACATATCTATACTCTTTTGAAAAGCATAAGCCGTAAGGTTGCATGTGGGGACAAATAGAGACTGAAATTTACAATCGAGCATATTGTAATACATGAATATACATACATATATATATATATGTTTATGTACGCTAGTCATACGGAAATATTTGTGGGACTAAATCAAAAATTGACATTCGGATTTCACGACTTACTTTGAAGTTTATTAACTTGATGTAAAATAATATCAAGTGTGCCGGGGAACTTTTTTTTCTGTTCAGCTGCATAAAGACTCTCATAGCAATGTGACTTCTGTGCGGTGAGGGTATTATATGGCATACTAGAAAATCTTGTCTTGTCATCGTAAGCGCAATACCCCCTGTTATAAACAGTCTTTCTCTTGCTCTGCTCGGTTCTGACAACAGAAAAGTATAAAAGTTCAACACATCGAGATCAAGATAAACGAGAGCAAAAGATATCTAGAGAGAGGAAGAAAAGGAGGGAGCAAGAAAGAGAGATTGTGTGAAAGAGACGGGACAGAGAGGATATATCGATGCGAAATTGATGCGTATTTGCTCAAAATATACTCATTTATGAATACATACAGTGTGCCACTAAAGTCACCGAGATCTCTATAAATTCTCACGAAATACGCTGTAACGTCGTCCAAATTGTTACTTTTGCTGACTCAAATTTGTGAATGCTTTTAAATTTTTTACGTTACTGTATTAAACTTAAACTAAATATTATTATGATTTAAATGATAATGTTCAGCTAATTGATTAATCCCACATCAAAACTTTTAATTTATATTAAAATCATTTAACTTTTTTTTTTATAAATACATATAAATACTTAGTTACGTATTAGTCCACTCCGTTCCCAGAGCAGAACTCAAATCCACGCATCCAACTTAGACCAATTGCGCAGCAGCAATTCCTAAGAGACCAGCCGTACGCCGGATGAGCAGTCTGCAATTCAAAAGAAATGTATGAATCTAAACAACATTGCTAAAGTTGACAGCAGCACTGATGCTGCTATAAGAACTCAGCTAATTAGGGTGGAGGAGCTCAAATTACATTGTATATTATGTAATCTATGTAAAGTTTTCATTTGATCCATTTTGAATAAAGATAATTAGTTGATCATTGCCACTGAACTATACACGTTGCGTTTTTAGAATAAGTTTGCCATATTTTTTTTTATACCCTGAGCCCATTGAAAATGGGAAATCAGGGTATAATGTTTTTGTTGGATGTATGTAACAGGCAGAAGGAGGCGTGGCAGACCAAATAAAGCATATATATTCTTGATCAGGACGACAAGAGAAATCGATTTGGCCCTGTCCGTCTGTCCGTCCGTCCGTCTGTCCGTATGTTTGAACGCGTCGATTTCAGCCCGTATAAGAGCTAGAGACTTGAAATTTTTTTTGTAGGTCCGTGTATAGCACGCGCAGATCGAGTTTGTTTTAAAAAATCGATAACTATCTCCAATTAATTGTTATCGATTAAAAACAAAATCGAAATTCAGTTAAAAAATTATATCTCGCCCATCTTTTAAGCTAGAGACACAAAATTTTATATTAAGCTTTATATGCTAGTTCGAATTTTGTTATATTTTGGATACCGGCCCCAAATTTCCCCCAATTCTTAAAATTGAAGTTCAGTCTCAAATATAGCCAAAATGCGAATGAGTTTGCACTTTTACTAAACTGACATACATATATACCAATAGAATATGTTGATCATATGCCGAAACTTTCATTGAAATCCGTTAAATAGCAAAAATGTTATTAAACAAAACGTTTGGGCAATTTGCAAAAACACGTGGCAGCAGCGCCAAGCGAACACACTTTTCTTATTCATGTGCACACACACACATACAAACGCTTGCATTTTAGTCGATTCCAAGAACCGCAAATTACGTTTGAATTTTATTGAATTATCAGCTGCTGCCTTAGTTTACATTTGCCTTCAGTTTTTTTAATTTGTTGGCAAAAATGCTATTTGGTTGTTAAAGTAAAACTTGAAAGTAAACTTGCAATTTTTTATAATTTTACGCTAAATATAAGTGTATTGAAAACACAGATTCGACGGGGCTCAGGGTATCCCCTAGTCGGTTACGCCCGACTAGAGTTTTCTTACTTGTTGTGTTTGTGTGCGATATCTGCTATACGCATGAACACTAAGAAATTCCAATTATGCTCTTTTTTTCGCTACCAACTTAAGATTTCTAAAAGGGTCAGCAGGTACCAAAAATATATAACATTCCCACCCCTATGCCTATGCATAATTGTGTATTTATGTGTACATGCGTTATATGCAATGTATATATAAAAGAAGCGTACAATGATTTTAGTAACAGCTCCTACAGAGTTCAAGGTATCTCTTAATCGAACCGTCTCGATTAGAGCACTCTTACTTGTTTTTTTGTCCGTTTAATTTAATTTATTTATTTTTCGGTTCGAATGTTATCGCTGAATCCTTTTTACTAAAAAGGATACTTAACAAGTTAGAAAACTCTAGTCGGGCGCAACCGACTAGGGGATACCCTAAGCCCCGTCGAACCTGTGTTTTTCAATACACTTATATTTTGCGTAAAATTATAAAAAAAATTTCAAGTTTACTCTTTAACAACCAAAAAACTTTTTTATTAAAAAACTGAAATTGGCGAGGTTCGAACCTACGTTAATTGCGCAACGTGCATCGTCTCTACCAACAACGCCACCTCATTTTTATAAAATTAAAAAACTTAATAAATTCTATGCGTCGCCTGGTTTCGAACCCAGGTCCTCATGTTTCGCGTGCGTCGCTTCTACCAACGACGCCACTCCACTGTCTTAGAAAGTGGTGGCAAATGTAAACTAAAGCAGCAGCTGATAATTCAACCAAACTCAAACGTAATTTGCGATTCTTCAAATCGACTAGAATGCGAGCGTTTGTATGTGTGCGCTCATGCATAGAAAAAGTGTGTTCGCTTGGCGGTGCTGCCACGTGTTTTTGAAAATTGCCCAAACGTTTTGTTTAATAACTTTTTTGCTATTTTACGAATTTCAATGAAAGTTTCGGCATATGATCAACATATTCTATGGACAGATTTGTCAGCTTAGTAAAAGTGCCAACTCATTTGCATTTTGGCTATATTTGAGACTGAACTTCAATTGGGGAAAATTTGGGGCCGGTATCCAAAATATATCAAAATTCTAAATTTCGTAAAATACATATAAAGCTAAATAGCTTAATAGATGGGCGAGATAGAATTTTATAACTGAATTTCGATAATGTTTTTATTTGATAACAAAAAAACGAATACATTTATCGATTCAATTATCGAAAATAAACGTGATATGCGCGCTGTATATAGGGATCTACAAAAAATTTCAAGTCTCTAGCTCTTCTGAGAGCTGAAATCGACGCGTTCATACATATGTCCGTATGTAGCCCATTGAAAATGGGAAATCAGGGTATAATGTTTTTGTTGAATGTATGTAACAGGCAGAAGGAGACGTGGCAGACCCCATAAAGTATATATATTCTTGATCAGGACGACAAGAGAAATCGATTTGGCCCTGTCCGTCTGTCTTTCCGTCCGTCCGTCTGTCCGTATGTATGAACGCGCCGATTTCAGCTCTCAGAAGAGCTAGAGACTTGAAATATTGTTTGTGGATACCTTTATACAGCGCGCATATCAAGTTTATTTCGATAATCGATTAATATATTCGTTTTTTTGTTATCGAATAAAAACATTATCGAAATTCAGTTAAAAAATTATATCTTGGACATCTTTCAAGCTGGAGACACCAAATTTTATATTTAGCTTCATATGTATTTTATGCAGTTTTGAATTTTATTATATTTTTTATACCGGCCCCAAATTTCCCCCAATTGAAGCTCAGTCTCAAATATAGCCAAAATGCGAATGAGTTGGCACTTTTACTAAACTGACAAATCTGTCCATAGAATATGTTGATCATATGCCGAAACTTTCATTGAAATCCGTAAAATAGCAAAAATGTTATTAAACAAAACGTTTGGGCAATTTGCAAAAACACGTGGCAGCAGCGCCAAGCGAACGCACTTTTCTTATTCATGTGCACACACACACATACAAACGCTCGCATTCTAGTTGATTCCAAGAATCACAAATTACGTTTGAATTTTGTTGAATTATTTGTTGAATGATTTAGTTTACATTTGCCACCGCTTTCTCAGACAGTGAAGTGGTGTCGTTGGTAGAAGCGACGCACGCGAAACATGAGGACCTGGGTTCGACACCAGGCGACGCCTGAAATTTATTTAGTTATTTAATTTTTTAAATATTAGGTGGCGATGTTGGTAGAGATGGTGCACGTTGCGTAATTAACGTAGGTTCAAACCTCGCCAATGTCAGTTTTTTAACAAAAAAGCTTTTTGGTTGTTTAAGAGTAAGCTTGCAATTTCGTTATAATTTTACGCTAAATATAAGTGTATTGAAACACACAGATTCGACGGGGCTCGGGGTATCCCCTAGTCGGTTACGGCCGACAAGAGTTTTCTTACGCGTTAGTTTATCTAGTTTTCTGGATTTAAATGTTCCAGTCTGTATTCATTTCTTTCCTCAATATTGTTACATATTTCGTACGAAAATAAATCGTATTCAAATTCTACGGAAGGATAAGGATTGGAGATTTCGTTATTGTATTGAAAATAGAACGTGTGGTCCCTAAGGCTACATTATCTTCTTCATAATTAATGACGGCTTTGCATGCCGAGAGTCAGTTTCAACCTAATAATATATCGTAAGTAAATGAGAATTTGTGACAATAGAATTTTTGTTAAGTAGGACACAGTTTGCTGGATGCAAATGATACGCTGTAATAGTTTTGACTTTTGGTCTCTGGGAATTAAAAATAATTTTTATTGATATGATTTATAGAAGAGCCAGTATCTATTATGCATTTGAGGGGAGTGTTATTTATGGTGAGTCGGATATAAGTGTTTGGTGGTTGTTGGTTTGGTGGTGGTTGTATTAAGTTGATCTGAGGCTGATTGATGAAAATTTTTTTGACCGCTATTGCTTTTTCTTAGTCGTTTAAACAAACGGCCAACCAACCGATTGGTTTAAGAATGGATTTTGAGTTTGCTCTTGAGCAGTTTTTTTTGGCAATTTAAAGGATTCCCTTAGGTTTTCGCTGATTTAGTTTATTATTAAATTCAGTGTAAAGTTATGAGTTGAATTGTTTTGTCCTGCTAGGGTAGATTGATATTTATTCCGTTTATAGGTAGTTTGGTTCTGGGTTGGTTTAAAGCCAGTCTGGTGACTGTTCGAGTTGGTATCGTTTTGGTTGGAAGTGTACTCTGTGAAACTATTCTCATATAGACCCTCTCTTGGGGCTACTTGTTTCAAATTAGAGACGGTCGAGATATCAGATTTCGCTAAGGTCATGTAGAGTCTGATTCTTGTTCATGGCGTTAGTGTAAAGTGTTGTATTAGTGGTAACACCTTCAAGTGCCAACTTATTAATGATTATAAATGTCTTAGTTTCTCAATATTCGATAAATTTACTAAGACTTTCAGTAAAGTTGGTCTTATGTAGGCGTCGTAGTAATTCTTCGCAAGATGTGTGAGTCTTAACTTTACTGATCAGAGCAGCTTGTAGGTTACCCCAGCCTGTAGGCTGTGAGAGTTGAGACACCCTTTGTGCTTTTCCAGTTAACTGCATCTGGTCCCGAACATCACGCTGTGTTGGCGGACGTCTCTCGTTGGGTACAGTTGTATGATGTAGGCGATGCGTCTGATAAATGTGCTAAATGTTTTGGTGTCACCATCAAACATAAGCACCTGCCGTAGAAGGGTTAGGGCTTAGTTGAGGGGGGCGTCTGACCATTCCAGAGTCATGTTGACGCCGATTACTTGTTTTAATTGCGCACCTGTTCACTTAAGAGTTTTTATTAATCACGCTTTGCTGCACATTGGTTCTTTGGCGGATAAAATTCATAACGTAACACAGTGTTTGTATATTGCTAGAACCTTGGAAAAGCGATTTTTCCTTAGTGGTTCTTAACAGTTTTTATACCATGAACCCATTGAAAATGGGAATTCAGGGTATAATGGTTTTGTGAAAATGTATGTAACAGGCAGAAGGAGGCGTGGCAGACCCCATAAAGTATATATATTCTTGATCAGGACGACAAGAGAAATTGTTTATGCCCTGTCCGTCTGTCCGTCCGTCCGTCCGTCCGTGTGAACGCACCGATTTCCTAAACTACAAAAGCTAGAGACTTGATATTTAACATGAATACTCGTGTATACCGTACGCTTAACGAGTTTATCATAAATTATCGAAAAGTCATCCCATTTTCTTATTATCGATAAAAATCGATAATTTGGCTTTGTTTTTCAAACGTAACTCTGTAACCGTAACAGCTAGATACTTCAGATTTACAGTGTATGTTACTGTAATGAATGCGCACATTTTGTCATTTTTCGATTTTGGATATTAGCCCCCATTTCCCCAAAATTTGCAAATTTCTCTAGAAGTCGTAGATCAAATACTAGAGACTTGTGCTTTTGCAAATACGAACATATGGTCTGTCCAACTATACTCTGAAAGTTTCATTTAAAAAGTCCATCCAGAAAAAAAGTTATTCAACAATCGATTTCCCATAGTAATGCTCATATCGTAGCCCAAGCGCAGTCGCTGCGCAAACTGCGCAGCAAGCAGAGCGCCATAGGCGCATATACAAATTCAAAGATCCCCGTTACTTCTAAGAAGAACGCTGGCGCCAGACAGATCAGCGCAAGGCAGAGCACGGTGACTTTTGTTGACTCAAATTTGTGAATGTGTTTAGTTTTTTAAGTTAAAATATAAACTTAAATTGAATATTGTTGTCCCGTGAAAATATACAGTGTATATAAAGACTAGAGCTAAAATATGTATATGATAATTGAAATCGACATAATGTTTTACTCAAAACAATAACGTAAATAACTTTAGTCGAATGCGATATCCAGCACAAAACCGCAAATTGCCTAATATTATATGTATATGGCGCTTACGTAAAGTGCATAGTTCATTTATGTATTTGTGTGCGACATCCGCGATACGCAAAAACACTAGGAAATTCCAATTATGCCCTTTTTCGCTACCAACTTAAGATTTCTAAAAGGGTCAGCAGGTACCAAAAATATGTAAAATTCCCACCCTTATGCCTACGCATAACTGTGTATTAATGTGTGCATGCGTTATATGCAATGTATATATAAAAGAAGCGTACAATGATTTTAGTAACAGCTTCCACAGGGTTCAGGGTATCTCTTAATCGAGCCGTCTCGATTAGAGCACTCTTACTTTTTTAATGAAACTTTTAAAATGGTCCATATTTTAAATGAGGCTTTTGGAGAAATTTGCAAATTGTGGTGAAAGGGGGGCTGATATACAAAATCCAAACAAAAACAAACAGTCCGTAATCATTGCAGGGACATATAGACCGCAAATCTGAAGTCTCTAGCGTTTCCAATAATTAAGTTACGCTTGAAAAACGAAGACAAATTATCGATTGTTATCGATAATAAGAAACTCTATTCAACAATCAATTTCCCATAGTAATGCTCATAATGCAGCCCAAGTGCAGCCGCTGCGTATACTGCGCAGAAAGCAGAGCGCGCCTCCACGCATAACTGTGTATGTATGCGTGCATGTGTTATATTCAATGTATATATAAAGACGCGTAAAAATATGTCGAAATATAATCGACGAAATGCTTTACTCAAGACAATAACGTAAATAACTTTAGTTGAGTACATATTTTATTCAGCCTGGACAAAGTGTCCAGATATCCAACACAAAGCCGCAAAGCCTAATAATATATGTATATGACGCTGCGTAAACTGCATAGTTCGTTTATGTATTTGTGTGCGATATCCGCGATATGCATAAACACTAGGAAATTCCAATTATGCCCTTTTTTTGCTACCAACTTCAGATTGCTAAAAGGGTCAGCAGGTACCAAAAATATGTAACATTCCCACCCCTATGCCTACGCATAACTGTGTATTAATGTGTGCATGGGTTATATGCAATGTATATATAAAAGAAGCGTACAATGGTTTTAGTAACAGCTCCCACAGGGTTAAGGGTATCTCTTAATCATCGAGCCGTCTCGATTAGAGCACTCTTACTTGTTTATAAAGGCACTTCATTATTTTTCTAATCTAACAAATAACTTTTAAAACTAAACAAAACTAAAAGTAAGAAAACTCTAGTCGGGCGTGACCGACTAGGGGATACCCTGAGCCCCGTCGAATCTGTATTTTTCATAGAATTTGGGGGAATTAGCGGCCGGATCAAAAATAAAACAAAAATCAAAATTGCATAAAATACATATAAAGCTAAATATAAAATTTGGTGTCTCTAGCTTAAAAGATGGGCGAGATAGAATTTTATCGATTTTGTTTTTAATCGATAACAATTAATTGGGGATAGTTATCGATTTTTTAAAACAAACTTGATCTGCGCGTGCTCTACACGGACCTACATAAAAAATTTCAAGTCTCTAGCTCTTATAGAAACGGAAATCGGCGCGTTCAAACATACGGACAGACGGACGGACGGACGGACAGACGGACAGGGCCAAATCGATTTCTCTTGTCGTCCTGATCAAGAATATATATACTTTATGGAGTCTGCCAAGCCTCCTTCTGCCTGTTACATACATCCAACAAAAACATTATACCCTGATTTCCCATTTTCAATGGGCTCAGGGTATAACAAGTAGGAAAACTCTAGTCGGGCGTGGGACTAGGGGGATACCCTGAGCCCCGTCGAATCTGTGTTTTTCATAGAATTTGGCGGGATTTGGGGCCGGGATCCAAAATGTAACAAAATTAAAATTGCATAAAATACATATAAAGCTAGCTTAAAAGATGGGCGAGATATAATTTTTTAAACGAATTTCGATAATGTTTTTATTCGATAACAAAAAACGAATATATTTATCGATTATTGAAAACAAACTTGACCTGCGCGCTGTATATAGGGATTTACAAAAAAAAGTTTCAAGTCTCTAGCTCTTATGAGAGCTGAAATCGACGCGTTCATACATACGGACAGTCGGACGGACGGACGGACGGAGAGACGGACGGACAGACAGACGGACAGGGCCAAATCGATTTCTCTTGTCGTCCTGATCAAGAATATATATACTTTATGGGGTCTGCCACGCCTCCTTCTGCCTGTTACATACATCCAACAAAAACATTATACCCTGATTTCCCATTTTCAATGGGCTCAGGGTATAATAACTGACTTTTTCCATGTCACAGCTTATTTCGTGCACTGCACTTTCAATGACTTTATTGCCAAAATTTTGGTATTTTGGTCGTTGTTTTCAGTTTTATCTAGTATTATTATGTTTAAGCTAGTAATATTTATATTTAATGCGTCTGGACACACTGAAAAGAACTGTTTTATTGGGAATTACAAAAATGAGTCCACGTACCACGATCGAACTGCGAGAATTAGTCCTTTTTCACTTTAAAAACGACAAATCTCAGCGCGATATTGCTAAAATTGTAGAGCTATGTCCGAGTACTGTGCAGTACATCATCCAGCGCTTTGTTCGGGAAAATCGAGTGGCAGATATGGGTCGAAATGCACCTTACAAAATTATCACCGACGCTGAGGAGAGGCTTATTGTCCGAAAAATCAAGGCCAACCCAAAGTTGTCTGCATCAAAATTGACGGCGGATGCTCAAAATGAAATGGGAAAACAATGTTCCGTAGAAACCGTTCGCCGTGTACTACGAGATCGCGACTTTAAAGGCTGAGTAGCACGGAAGAAGCCTTCTATAAATACCAAAAACCAAAAATGTAGACTGAAATTTGCAACGGAGCATGTTGGCCGCCCCATTTCCATCTGGAATGATGTAATATATGCAGATGAGTCGAAATTTAATATACTTGGGTCAAATGGAATACAATATGCTCCAAGATAATCACCTAAAACCAACTATGAAACATGGCGGTGAAAGTGTCATGGTTTGGGCCTGCATGGCGGCTTCGGGAGTTGGAAACTTAGTTTTCATAGAAAGCAATAATGAAGGATATTTTGCTCCAAAAAGCCGAAAAACTGGGTCTAGAAGGACTACTCCGACCCAAAACATAAATCGTGTATTGTCCAGTCTTGGTTGATCTGGAACTGTGCGCCTGTGGTCAATCCACCAGCCCAGTCGCCCGACTTAAACGTTATTGAAAATTTGTGGGCAATATTGGACATGGCGGTTGGGAAAAGGTCAATATCCAATAAAAATGTCCTCAAAACGGCCCTATTGGAAGAATGGCAAAAAATCTCCAATGAATTCATCCGAAATTTGGTAAACTCGATGGAATCAAGCTTAATAGAGGTGATAAATCAAAATGGAGGTCACACCGCATACTAATTTAAGAAATTTTCGACAATATGAATACATGGAATACATGAAAAAAGACAGTTATTTTAGTTTTCTTTAGTTTCAAATGTTATTTGTTAGAAAGGGGAAATAATGAAGTACCTTTATAAATAATAAATGACTGATAACTAAGACCTCATTTAATTTTTTTGAATATCATTATTACTTAGCGGGAATACGGCTTTAAATTTGTACTATACCGCTGCACGAAATAAGCTGTGAGCGACTGTATAAGGAAACGTAAACTGCATAGTTGGTTTATGTATTTGTGCGAGATACCCGTTAAACACTTGCATAAGCACTATGAAATTTAAATTATGCCCTTTTTTTTACCCTGAGCCCATTGAAAATGGGAAATCAGGGTATAATGTTTTTGTTGGATGTATGTAACAGGCAGAAGGAGGCATGGCAGACCCCATAAAGTATGTATATTCTTGATCAGGACAACAAGAGAAATCGATTTGGCCCTGTCCGCCTGTCCGTCCGTCCGCTTTCAGCCCGTATAAGAGCTACAGACTTGAAATTTTTTTGTAGGTCCGTGTATAGCACGCGCAGATCGAGTTTATTTTAAAAAATCTTTAACTATCCCCAATTAATTTTTTAAGCTAGAGACACCAAATTTTATATTTAGGGTTATATGTACTTTATACAATTTTGAATTTTGTTATATTTTGGATACCGTCCTCGAATTCCCCCAAATTTAATGAAAAACACAGATTCGACGGGGCTCAGGGTATCCCCTAGTCGGTCACGCCCGACTAGAGTTTTCCTAAACGATTTCCTAAACGACAAAAGCTTGAGACTTGGAATTTGACATGAATACTCGTGTAAACCATACGCTGAACAAGTTTATCTTTTTTTATCGAAAAGTCATCCCATCTTCTAATTATTGATAACAATCGATAATTTGACTTTGTTTTTCAAGCGTAACTCTGTATCCGTAAGAGCTAGATACTTCTGATTTGCGGTGTATGCTACTGTAATGAATGCGCACATTTCGTGATTTTTCGATTTTGTATACCGGCCCCCCTTTTTCCAAAATTTGCAAATTTCTCCAAAAGTCGTATATCAAATACTAGATACTTGTGCTTTTGCAAATAAATACCGTTTAATAATACTCTGAAAGTTTCATTAAGAAAGTCCAAGCTGAAACAAGTAAGAGTGCTCTAATCGAGACGGCTCGATTAAGAGATACCCTGAACCCTGTGGGAGCTGTTACTAAAATCATTGTACGCTTCTTTAATATATACATTGCATATAACACATGCACATATAAATACACAGTTATGCTTAGGCATAGGGGTGGGAATGTTACATATTTTGGTACCAGCTGACCCTTTTAGAAATCTGAAGTTGGTAGCGAAAAAAGGGCATAATTGGAATTTCCTAGTGTTTATGCGTATCGCGGATATCGCACACAAGCACATAAACGAACTATGCGTACACACATACATACACAGTTATGCGTAGGCTCGCGCTCTGCTTACTGCGCAGTTGACGCTGCGGCAGCGCTTGGGCTGCAATATGAGCATTACTATGGGAAATTGATTGTTGAATAACTTTTTTTCTGCTTGGACTTTTTTAATGAAACTTTCAGAGTATATTCAGATGGTTGATATGTTTGTATTTGCCACAGCACAAGTCTCTAGTATTTGATATACGACTTCTGGAGAAATTTGCAAATTTTGGGGAAATGGGGGCCGGTATCCAAAATCAAAAATGCGCATTCACTACAGTAACATACACCGCAAATTTGAAGTATCTAGCTTTTACGGTTACAGAGTTACACTTGAAAAACAAAGTCAAATTATCGATTTTTATCGATAATAAGAAAACGGGATGAGTTATCGAGAATTTAAGATAAACTCGTTAGGCGTATGGTATACACGAATATTCATGTCAAATTTGAAGTCTCTAGCTTTTGTAGTTTCGGAGATCTAGGAGTTTCTACGGATGGACGGACGGACGGAGGGACGGACGGACGGACGGACGGACGGACAGACAGACGGACAGGGCTTAAACAATTTCTCTTGTCGTCATTTTCACAAAACCATTATACCCTGAATTCCCATTTTCAATGGGTTCAGGGTATAAAAATGGGCGAGATATAATATTTTAACTGAATCTCGATTTTGTTTTTAATCGATAACAATTAGTTGGGGATGGTTTTCGAATATTTAAAACAAACTTGATCTGTGCGTGTTATACAGGGACCTACAAAAAAAGTCTTATATGTTCTGAGATCGGCGAGTTCAAACATACCGACAGACGGACGGACAGGCAGATCGACGGGCAGGGCCAAATCGATTTCTCTTGTCGTCCTGATTAAGAATATATATAATTTATGGGGTCTGTCACGCCTCCTGCTGTTACATACATGCCAACAAAACCATTATACCCTGATTTCCCATTTTCAATGACCGCAGCGTATAACAATAATAAGAATTAAAATATAAATGAATTAAATTAAAATATAAATGATAATGTTTTGAGCATGACAAAGTTTTTGCCTGATGTTTAAATTAAAAGAATTGATGTAGTTTACTTTTTATTGTTTACTTTGATCAAAGTTGAAGTTAATGCAATGATGTTTCTTATGTACTTAATGAAATTGTATTAATTTGACAAGTTTTCTTATACAATTAAAAAAATGCCCATAGGTTCACTAACTCATATACAGTCAAATACATAACAAATATTTATTATATGTTATTTAAGAGGCTCCATTGGATTACTGCATTACTGAACCCTGGGCATGTTGTAGACCCGTGCACAAATAGAGCATAATAATGCTTAAGGCCTGGACTCGTTCCTCAGACTTGATTTTCGTTGTGGTCATCGACTTCCATGGCGGTTCCGGATCCATCCTGTGTGTCGTAGCCTGCTGATTGAAGCTTAGCAACGTGAAGCCTTTTGATTCGGCATCCAATGCACCCTTCAGTTTGGTTAGCTTTAATCGAAATAGAAATTGTTTAAGATCACTTGTGCTTGGACTTTGGCAATCGGACTGACCAGTTCGTTTATTTTGGTTACCCTCTCGCTAGGCGGTACCTCCGCATAGAGCAGCTTGCTGTCACTCTTGGCCAGGTTCATCAGGTCCTCTTTTCCGGAATGCCCAATGATTGGCTCAGTGATCAGCATCACTTGCTCAAAGCTTAATGCTGAACACTCCATGGGTAGGGTCTCTAGTTGCTGTGTCACCCTCGCAAAGAGATTGGGACATGCCTCTTCTGATATCGATGGCTTTCTGAATCGTATAAGACTTAAATTATTGTTTAGTTAACATTTAACCTGATATATGCATATTCACCGCGATGGCGTATGCTGGGGACTTGGCGGTAAACTTTTTGAATTCATCTGCGAGCTGTTGCCAGAAAAGGAGGAGACTATACCGGGTATATCTAAGTTGCTAGCTTGTCGCTTTATACCCTGTGCCAGCATGCCTGTCAAACTGGCTCTGTGCACTTCCAGAGTAGCTTGCGGCATCTGCTCAGCGGTCTCCTCCGTTGACAGCGAACTTGTAGAAACATCAACATATTCGGGCTGAGTGATTGTAAACTCGGGCTTGTTAACCACCACAGGCAAAGTTGAGGGCGTATTTTGTATCGATCCGCCGTAGTCAACAGGCCCACATACTGTGGCGCTCTGGCACTTTGCAATGCATTTCTTGTGGCAGCACATGGTGCAGTCTTTGCATTGCATGGCATCCTTTAGCCATATCTTCTTCCCACAAAAATCACATTGTGTGGCACGTTGAAAATGCGTGCGTATAAAGTTGTGAGACTTTGATGCTGACGTATTACTGGCACCAGAAGCTGAACACTCGCTGGAAACGTTGGATGACTTCAATGACGCTGTCTCTGCACTACTCTCATCTTGCTGTCTGTCGCTGCCCGTTGCTTGACTTTTCCAAAAATTGGAAATGTTTATATAGTGCAGTGAAATAACAATTATCAAAACCTACCTGGCTGCCGATGTCGACTTTCTAACCGTGCTCTCATTAGTGGTAGCATTTGGATTGCCATTCCAAATGAAGCCAAACAAAATATCTCCAAAGCACAGGCTGGGATTGAAGCCAGATTGATTGGACAACGGATGTGATTTACTGTACATAAAGGTCATATTCCATATTATAATATGGAAAACGAGGGGTATTTCTATATACTCACACTGGCAAAAGAGTTGCTGGGTTTATGGCTATCTGCCTGAGGCATTGATTCAGACTAGTTTCGCTGCACTCCCCCAATATCTGACTGACGTGTATGTTGTAGTAGCCCAGCAGTATGCTTTCACCTGCGCACTTTCCGAAGACAGAAACATTCAGATAACGACTATTGGTATCCAGCTGAAAGCTAGACAGGTCATCCATGTGGATGAGGGGGCTGAAGGGGCAGTCGATTGTCGAGTGCTGATAGAAATAGTTTACTTCACTTAGTGGTTTGTCGCTGGCGTTGCAGTCCTTGTCATCGGATTGGATTGGTTGGAACACTTTGGTCTCATCCAGTTTGGGCTGGCCGCTTTCGCGACTGATCGTCTTCTTGATGGCTTTCGCAATGATGTTGGACTTCTTGGGCGAGTTGGCTGGTGTGGTGCTTAGATTAGACTCGTTGCGACTATGACTGGTCTTAACTGCTAAATGCTTCGACACTTCTTCGGCCTCATCGGGCTCATGCTTAATGCTTGCAGGAGTATCGCACAAATCATCATATTTCTCCAGATCCTCAAGTATGGCATCGTTCCGTATGATACCCGGTATTATGCGTTCGATGCGCAGGCAGCAGACCGTCGACTGCAGACTCTTTACCAACTTGGCAATTTGTTGAATAGTTGTCACCTGTTTGCCTTCGATGGAAACCAGTGCATCGCCTGACAGCAGATTGCTTTTGCAAGCAGGCGTATTCGGCAATATGGATTCAATCTTGACCACTTGGCTGCTGCTTTGCTTGAACACAATTCCTATCTGTTGATTCTTCGCCTTGTGTATGATCACATCCATGGAGATTAACACGTGACGATGGTCCTTTTGATGAGCCTCAATGAATGGCACTGGCGCCAGCGTAATCGTGCAGTAGATGCTTCTGGTGCCCGGCCAGGTCATCAGTCGGGACAACTCGGCCACGCGTACAGTCAGCCCTCCATTGGGCTGAATGTCACAGTCGGTGATCTCCTCGTCAGCCGCCCAATGGAAGAAAGGCTTGTAGCGTAGCTTATAGTTGGGAAGAGTATGTTTGCGACGAACTGCTTTGCGTATTTGGTTTGATATGAGATTCGTAATATTGGACTGCATTTGTCGTCCTTGATACTTCGATTCGATGACCAAGTTTAGTTCCGGATCGCCCAAAAAGCTGAGGGACCAATGTGTGTAAGGCTTTCGAGTAAACTGCAATCGTGCCATACCCGAAAGTTGTTTAACTGAAAATGATGAAATCGCAGTGCAACTATATATATCTCTAGATCAATATAGGTAATTTCTTCTGTGTGGACGTTACCTTTTAGCATTATGGAACCCTTTTTGCCCAGCACCATGTTCGCATCAATCGATGTTGAGAAGTTCCCAATATAGTTAATGTCTAGCAATAAGTCTAAATTCTCGATACGTTGCTCAGCATCGTCCAGCTGCACATTATGCACCGAAAGGGATCTGATATTCGGAAATTGATCGCCCAGTTCCAGTTCCCTGATCTGAAAGAGGAGTGTAAACATAGTTTAATTCTAATTTGATTAATTGGTCCGTTCTCTATTGATTGTCCGCACCGTCAACTTGTCCAATAGCTTGCCCGTCGTTGTCTTTGTAATCAGCTCATCCAGCTCAATGGACAGCTTCCGGTAAAACCATTTGCGTACGCGATTCGAGTTCTTAAATTCGTGGAACAGGAACTGCATAACAAAATTCAACGATATCAACGACGAGGAGCCGTGATCCTTATTCGGATGCATCTCACAGCTGCCGCCATCAGTTTGCGCCGTATTCAAGTCTCGTGCGGTTTGCTTAATATCCTAGAAGAGAACGAGTACTTTGGTGTACGTGCATTATATGAGCTGTGGAATCAGATTACCAGAGGCAACGTGTACTTGGCATTAATTTGCTTTTGCTCTTCGCTCTCATCCGGCAAATTGGAAAACTTAACGAAAAGCAAATACTGTAGAAGTATCATAATTACTCCCCCGATTAGCAGGAATATCAGACAGAGCAGCAACACATTGGAAATGGGTATTTCCATATTGAGACTATCGTCGGAGCCACAACTCTATTCGATGAAGAATTATGTTTTTGTTATTTGTTGTCAACTTGTTTGAAGTCAAATTGCAGTCCTTTGAGCTACATCTCGCTAACTGCACGTATTAGACATCGTCGTTAATGTGTACACAGACTGGCCATAGAGTATTACGAATGCCAGGTTTTACTTTTAGGTCGTCGAATTTGGAGTATTATTTTTTTTTTAATTTTTGCCCCACAGAAATGGCGACCTCATTTATTTCCGTAGTGTATTCCTGAATGTGCCATAAAAATCAATATCCTCTCATACTACTGCGCATGTCCCCTATAGTCAGCTGATTTCTATATTGTCATCACTATTTTTTTTTCGATACAATCCAAACAGCTGTTGAACAAATGTGAAAGGTCATCAAATTACCAGAATTAAAAAATTCTTATCAATATAAGATGTAAATAAATCCTGTTCATTTTGATATTCTTTAAAAAGTTAGCATACCAAAGCTCTCTATAAATATTTTAATTTAAGCAAGTAAGAAACTCTAGTCGGGCGTAACCGACTAGGGGATACCCTGAGCCTCGTCGAACCTGTGTTTTTCAATACACTTATATTTTTCGTAAAATTATACAAAATTTCAAGTTTACTCTTTAACAACCAAAAAACTTTTTTATTAAAAAACTGAAATTGGCAAGGTTCGAACCTACGTTAATTGCGCAACGTGCATCACCTCTACCAACAACGCCACCTAATTTTTATAAAATTAAAAAACTAAATTAATTTCTGGCGTCGCCTGGTCTCGAACCCAGGTTCTCACGTTTCTCGTGCATCGCTTCTACCAACGACGCCACTCCACTGTCTTAGAAAGCGGTGGCAAATGTAAACTAAAGCAGCAGCTGATAATTCAACAAAATTCAAACGTAATTTGCGATTCTTCGAATCGACTAGAATGCGAGCGTTTGTATGTGTGTGTGTGTGCAAGTGCGTTCGCTTGGCGCTGCTGCCACGTGTTTTTGCAAATTGCCCAAACGTTTTGTTTAATAACTTTTTTGCTATTTAACGGATTTCAATGAAATTTTCGGCATATGATCAATATATTCTATGGTCATATTTGTCAGTTTAGTAAAAGTGCCAACTCATTCGCATTTTGGCTATATTTGAGACTGAACTTCAATTGGGGGAAATTTGGGGCCGGTATCCAAAAAATAATAAAATTCGAAATTGCATAAAATACATATAAAGCTAAATATAAAATTTGGTGTCTCTAGCTTAAAAGATGGGCGAAATAGAATTTTATAACTGAATTTCGATAATGTTTTTATTCGATAACAAAAAAACGAATACATTAATCGATTATCGGAAACAAACTTGATATGCGCGCTGTATATAGGGATCTACAAAAAAAATTCAAGTCTCTAGCTCTTCTGAGAGCTGAAATCGACGCGTTCATACATACGGACAGACGGACGGACGGACAGACAGACAGACGGACAGGGCCAAATCGATTTCTCTTGTCGTCCTGATCAAGAATATATATACTTTATGGGGTCTGCCACGCCTCCTTCTGCCTGTTACATACATCCAACAAAAACATTATACCCTGATTTCCCATTTTCAATGGGCTCAGGGTATAAAAAGAGTTTCATGTCTGTGCCAAGTCGATTATTCATTTCAATCAATAAAGCTACCTAGCATTACCGCTCTTTCATATGTGTCAACAGAGCTCAATCACATTGGATTGAATTTGACAGCCACAAGTCAGACTTAACTTTATATGGGGACTTAACTTTATATGTTGGAGCTTCACCGATTTAATTATTCTTGCACATGACTTTAGCGCAGCAAGTTTCGGTCGCACTCAGTCTCAGTTGACTCTTTAACATCTTGTGCTTACAACCGAACCACGCTCGGCGACAGCGGCACACCGCTGTCGCCACGTTAAAACAGAACCTTTCCAGTCTACAAAACATTACCTGATGCAACATCGTCTACGATCAACACGAAAATGTTCAAGGCCACCCAATACACATAGTGCAACTCTCCAGCACGCGCCGACACACACTACATCCAACATACGGAAAACGTGCCCATATCATAATGCTCAGACCGTCGTGCTTTATCATCAGTCATCAATAAGTAACGCAACTTACTGTGAACAGATTTAGTCAAAATAGTTATGTTTGGTGTCAGGGGCCTTAGATAGTATATCTGAGTCCACCAAAAACCAAAAATATTGTCCTAAGGGTACTAAGAAGATGATAAAGCACGACGGTCTGAGCATTATGATATGGGCACGTTTTCCGTATGTTGGATGTAGTACAACCCATGTGTGTAACTCGAATAATGGGCATAAATGTCTACATCCATTTATTTGCAAATATAGTGCTAGCATCTGCCAATTGTAGAATGCCTATTAAATGGACTTTCTAGCACGATACTGACCCAAAATATACGAGTCCTTTCGCATAATAGTGGTTTGCATAAAAAAAACGACCCTATGGCATGGGTAGCTCAAACCCGGATCTAAATCCTATCGAAAACCTGTATGGGGATGCTATGAGTTGTGGAAGCTACAAATCCATCGATTGCGGCAAGTAATTTAGGGGGCGTGGCACCAAATTGCTCTGAAACGGTGCCAGGACCTCATCGACTCCATGCAATGCAAATGCAAAGTCGTAGTAAAACATAACGGATTTATATTTAAGTATTAGACTAAAGCAGATGTGTAAAACATGATATATGAAGTTAGAGTAATGTTAAATAGGTTTTTTTCTATTTTTGGTAACTGCTATCGTTCTTGTAACAGCTCAATTTTAGGAGTTTTCTCCATCTCAGGCCCTGAAGTGCGCATATCCTAAGTTTGTAACAAAAAAAGCATCTAATTAATAAGAATAGATGTTAAACTTAATAATTACATCAAATTTTGTCAAAATATTGTGTTTATCACTAAATTGTGATGTCCAACATTCAGTGCTTTCAGTGCATTCAGTGCGCTATCATTCTACTGAACATAGCTGTATTCATATATATAACTTTTCCCGTGGGGAAATACTATGTTAAACTAGACTAGTCAGAGGACAGGGAAAAGTCATCGATAGAAGTGTGAAGGATGAAAAGATGATTAGAGAGGGGGAGAGAGAGAGGGAGGGAGAGAGATAACAAGAACAGAAAAAAGAGAGTGGTCAAGGTTGTAGAAAAGGAGTGTGAGAGAGAGGGGGAGCGAGAGAGTGGAAGAGGGAAAGTGAAAGGATGTAGTGCAACTAATTATCTCTTCAAAATCAGAGATGAAGACGACAATCAGAGATGAAACCGGCTTTTTCGCTTCTGATTCGAGTTTACAGAAATGACATTCTGATTAATGGTAGTAAAATTATGTTAGGTATTGTGAGAGCAGTTCAAGCTGGGGCTCAAGAACTGTTACTTATGTTACGAAATCGTAATATGTCAATTCAAAATGCTATAAATGCTCCTCTGTTTATAGATTATACACATTCATGGCCCATAGTGAAAAAGCTTGAATTGGAATTACGTCTTTTAATTGTCGGGCATTCATTTTGTTTACTTTTTATTATTATGTAATTCCTTTACTTTGTGTAAAATAAGAAAGTATTAATAGGTTTTATTAACAAATTTGTTGAAGGCAGGTTTTTATGTTATATGTTTGCTTGTGTATATCTTATATATGAATTACAAGTCGTTTTTTGTGTCTTTCATAATTATTAATTATTAAATATACTTCAGTTATCTTTTACTCTAGCGTTTTTTAACACTATATTTAATATTTAAACTGCATTATTACATAGTGTACTCAGTTAAGATAATATTTAATATATATATTTTTATTATATTATTTTGCATACTTTTCTTGTAATAATGAAGAGCTCTTTACATTTCGAGCTTATTTTATCTTTAGATTTTCCATGTGACTTTCATCCCAGACAGTTATTGAACAAGCTAAATGTACTATTATTGTAGGACAAAAGCATAGCGATTTTCCTCATAATATCATAATACACTAACGCCATTAGATGAGCAATAACATTTTGAAACAAGTAGGGGTGCACTAGTCGGGATAACCCGATTAGCAGATACCCTGTACCCGCTTTCGAGTTGCTATCCTCTACATTCCATTTTTCCTACATCTAAACACACACACACACACACACGCACATATACAGACACATTAGCGGCAGTCATTTTCCCAACTGTGGATCGTACTGTTTTTTATTACAAACTTTTAGAACATAAAAGCCAAATGTGTGAATATTCTAAAAGCAAAGGAAAAACTTTATTTACAAATAGATTACTGAATTATTTTATTGTTGGATTAGTCTGATTTTAAGATTCTTTTTTTTTTTTTGGTTTGGCATTTACAAAATGTGAGAGCTAAGTTCTGGAGCTTAGAAGAGTAAACCGAACTCGTCAATGTCAAAGATGCTTGATAAGATATTTACGGACTTAAACGTTAGATTCGTATTCATGACTTCTAGTCATATGGACATATGGACCTTGCTTTAACTAATTTTTCTAGATGAATCGGGATATTTCTATTGGGATCATAAATTTCTTCTAAAAACAAGTAAGAAAGCTCTAGTCGGGCGTGACCGACTAGGGGATACCCTGAGCCCCGTCGAATCTGAATTTGGGGCCGGTATCCAAAATATAACAAAATTCGAAATTGCATAAAATACATATAAAGCTAAATATAAAATTTGGTGTCTCTAGCTTAAAAGATGGGCGAGATAGAATTTTATAGCTGAATTTCGATAATGTTTTTATTCGATAACAAAAAAACGAATAAATTAAACGATTATCGGAAATAAACTTGATATGCGCGCTGCATATAGGGATCTACAAAAAAAATTCAAGTCTCTAGCTCTTCTGAGAGCTGAAATCGACGCGTTCATACATACGGACAGACGGACAGACGGACAGACGGACGGACGGACGGACGGACGGACGGACGGACAGACAGACAGACGGACATTGCCAAATCAATTTCTCTTGTCGTCCTGATCAAGAATATATATACTTTATGGGGTCTGCCACGCCTCCTTCTGCCTGTTTCATACATCCAACAAAAACATTATACCCTGATTTCCCAAATTCAATGGGCTCAGGGTATAAAAAAGGAATTCATGTCTAGCGAAAAAACAGCTGTATTTCAAGTAGAAAAGTTTCAACGTAATCTATAGATATAACTAGGCCAATATAACTACAAAAAGAAGTAAAGAAATATTTAGATTGCCTAAGAACCAATTAAGTAATTCATTTAAAAAAATACATTTTTTTACAATTGATTATTAATTTGTACTCAAGAGGTCGATCCTTATGTTCTTTTTCGTCTTGTTACTGAGTTATTTTTTTTTTAATTTTTGTATATACATCTTTTTGGTATTTAGGTAGCTGCAAGGGTGTGCAGACTGTTTTTTTTTTTTAATTTGGGCTGATTATTTTTTTTGAAGCCTTTAGCAATCGAACTTTGAACTCGATAAATTATGCTTAGCTGAATATTTATGCATGAACATATCACTGATGTTAGAGAGACTTAAAACTTAAGAGAGAGTGTATGTAGATATACATATATATTATAGATATATATATTGAATCTGGCTAAAATGTGTGTGTGTGTGTGTATTTGTGTGTGTGTACATTGTAAAAGTAGTATTAAACTAACCCATATACATACAAACTATTTAAATATCGTATCGTATGTACTATTTAAAGTCAACTCTTACATTTTGGTTGGTGTTAGCATTTATCTATATATATATAAATGCGAATGTACATACATATGTATGTATACATATACATATAAGTATTCATATATATATATATATATATATATATATATATATATATATATATATATATATATATATACTATGTAAATTCGCATTAATGCTCAACGGTTTTAATTTTAGCTTAAGTTATGACTTCCTTTATTTAAATTAGTTGTGCGCTCTTCAATATTCCATCCCACTTCAAAAACTTCTACAGATTTGAACTATCTAAACGCTAACTGGTTTTGTTTTAATTTGGAATGTTTCTAGTTTGAGTATATAGTATATATATGATCTAGGTGTATCTCTTATATTTTCTCAGCAGGTTCTTTTTAAATGTGACCATTGGTTATCCTAGGAAAAATCTATTGTCAGACTCGCTCAATAATATCATGGCTGTCTATTTACCTAAATATTTATATACATATGCATATATACATTGAAATATGACGGTCTAAAATGAAACAACAGAGCAAGTTGAGACGGCTTGACTATGAAATACCCTGAAGCTTGCGAGAGCCCCTGCGGGAGCTGATATTAAAATCATTTCACGTTTCTTTTATATATACATTTCATATAACGCATGCACACATATACACAGTTATGCGTAGGCACGCGACTGCTTATTGCGCAGTTTACGTAGCGGATATGCTTGTGCTGCAACATGAGCATTGCTTTGGGAAATTGATTGTTCAATAACTTTTCTTCTAGTTGGACTTTTTTAAATGAAACTTTCAGAGTACAATGAAGGGGTCCATATGTATGTATTTGCTAAAGCACAAGTCTCGAATACATGATATACGTTTTTTTTTAATTTTGGGGAAAGGCCCCCTTTCCAAAATCCAAAAATTACAAAATGTGCGTATTCATTACAATAACATACATCGTAATTCTGAAGACTCTAGCTTTAACGATTTTTAAGTTTGTCTTGAAAAACTACATCAGATTATCGATTGCTATCGATAATAAGAAAATGGAATGAGATATATAAAAAAAGATAAATTTTACGCTAGTATTCATTTCAAATTGCAGTTCTCAAGCTTTTGTGTTTTAGGAGATCGCTGCGTTCATACGGATGGACGGACAGACAAGCGGACGGACAGACGGACGGACGGAGGAAAGACGGACGGACAGGGCAGTATAAACTGAGTTTGTCTTCCTGATCAAGAATCTATATATACTTTATGGGGTCTGCCACGCTTCCTTCTGCCTGTTACATACATCCAACAAAACCATTATACCCTGATTTCCCATTTTCAATGGGCTCAGGGTATAAAAACAGACATAAGCAGAGTTGACGCCAATTACACAACGTCAATTACACAACGCGCATAACCTCTACCAACAACGCCAATTATTTTTGCAAAAAAAAAAAAAACAAATTCCATGCGTCGCCCGAAGCTGATCTCAGACCTTCAGGTTCCGCGTGCGCCGCCTCTACCAACGACGCAACTCCACTGCTTAAGAAATAAGTTGCAACTAAACAAAAGTCTAAAGTAAAGCAGCAGCAGACAATTCAAGTACAATTCAATCGCAATTTGCGATTCTGAGTGTGGGTGCACATGTATAAGAAAGATTCTTGCGCTTGCGTTTTGTTTAATAACTTTTTTGCTACTAACGGACTTCAACGAAATTTTCGACATATAATCAACATATTCTATGGGCATATTTGTCTGTTTGATAGAAATGCAAACACTTTCACCTAGTGGCTATATATGCAACTGAATTTCAATTTTAAGAATTTGGTGAAATTTGGGGCCGGTATCCAAAATATAAAAAATTCAAAATTGCATAAAATATATATATAAAGCTAAATATAAAATTTGGTGACTTTAGCTTAAAAGACGTACGAGATGTAATTTGATAGCTGAATTTCAATTAAGTTTTTAATCGATAATAAAAAAACGAGAATAATTATCAATTATTTGAAACAAAACTGATCTGCGCGTTGTATGTAGGGATCTACAAAAAAAATTGCAAGTCCTAGCTCTTATTTCTTCTGAGATCGGCGCGTTCAGACATGCGGACAAACGCAATGACGGACGGACAGACAGACAGGCGGACAGGGCCAAGTCGATATCTCTTGTCGTCTTGATCACGAATATATATACTTGATGGGGTCTGCAACGCCTTCTGCCTATTACATACACTCCAACAAAACCATTATACCTTGATTTTCCATTTTCAATAGGCTCTTCACTCAAACTCATACAAACACATGCGTACATACCAGTATGTCAGGCTTTAGCTTTAGCTAGAATATAATCGAAGTCGTAGTCGTAGATAAATACGATAGATACACAAATTCGATATCCACAATAATATTTGATAGCATACACAATCGTATAATAATAAAGATAGTTCGGCATTGAAATGTACATAATTGAAGTATTAATTTTAAATATAAACAAGACAAAAACGCTTGCAAATGGAGTACGGATTCATCGATATATATATATATATATATATATATATATATATATATATATATATATATATATATATATATTAATAAATATACTAAATAACTTATGATGTATGCGTGTGCCTACATATGTGTACATACATGCATATATATATATATATATATATACATGCATATATATATATATATATATATATATATATATAGATGTGTGTGTACGTAAGTATATATATAGAGAGAAATACTACCTACTTAAAGCTAAGTATGTCTACAAGTATTCGAAATAATTTTACGCCTTACATACAATACGTTTCACATCTTTTACTTTTATGACATTCGAGTTAATCCTTTATTTATTTCTATTTCTATTTTTATTTTTCTTCCTTTCCTTTTCCTTTCTGCGTGAAGATTTTGTTTACAGTGAAGCGGGCATTTAAAGTGTATGATACGAATGCGGTTGCTGGTCTTCGAGTGTTAGCTGTCTGTGATCTTGATTAGATGTATGTTGGCAATAATTCTGCTCGATCATATGGTCACATAACGCAAATCTATCATTTAAGCTGACCGCATAATAATTAATACCGGTTTCTGAATAAACTCTTTGAATAGCAGCTACTGATGCTATTGGACTTGGTGTTGAAATGGGTAATATCATTGCTTGATTGGTTGTTGTCATTGGTGTTGTTGCTGTTGTTGTAGCTATTGATGTACCTGCTCCTGTTCCTGTTGCTGATCTTAATTTTCTGCTGACTAGTATATCCGATATAGGCGATGTTGTTCGGGTTCCGGGCAAGGACAGTGCCATTGGAATTGGCATTGACAGCAGTGAAGCCTCGCTATGCGAGTATTTGTAGCATGTAGCTAGCTGTTGTTGGTGTTGCTGCTGTTGCAGTTGTTGTTGTTGTTTTAAGAATTGTTGCGATTGCGGCTGTCGATTTGGGGTTAAAGCATATGCAGATGTGCTATTCACATCGAATGCTTTGGCTTCCGATGTTCTTTTTGCTATTGTATACCAATTACATTTATTTCGTATCGTATCAAAATTGTGATCTAAGTTTGGTGCTGATAACGATGACCATTTGGCCTGATGCTATACCCAGATCTGTTCGTTTAGATTACGCGATCGCAATCAAAGCCTTTGCTAGCACCAATCCTCTTCATCCGAGTCGGAGTGTCGAGTGTTAAGTCCGGTCTTTGGCTTAAAACCATTTAGAACTGGAGATGGCAGTACACGACCCGTTCGGCCCATAGCCAACGCTTGCTCAAATGACAACGGTGCTATATATTCCAGTCTAAAAGCCAATAACAATTGAAAATAATTATGATTAACTTGTTGAACATTAATCAGATATTACCTTTCTCTTTCCACTTCCCGCTCACGCTCCCGTTCACGTTCGTACAACTCTCGTTCCCGGTCCCGGTACTCGTAATGCACGTCGTACTCGTGCAACCGATCTCGATCTCTTAAGCGTTCTCGATCACGTTCTCGCTCTCTACTACTATAATACACGTCTCTCGGATCCCGCAATAGGTCGCGGTGATGCGGCAGCGAGTGAACACTGTGGGGTGTTGAGTGATGTGTCTGAAAACAGTTGAAATTGTTTTAAATATTAACAACAATGCATAGCAACCATGTGTTGCGCTCCTCCCAAAACTGACTGAAGTTAAATAGAAAACTGTAATTATTCATAAATACTTATTCAAATTTTGAGATCTCAAAATTGTATAATCGATAAACTTCAAATTTAGTAAGAAGTGCCGGGCTGAGAGATACCCGAACACTGCGCAGTATGCTGCTGTTTCAATCAGTTTAGGCTCTTGATATACACACTCATCTGCGCCTCATCTTCCTACAGGCTCCTCGCAGGGAAATGAATGCTAGTTAAAGTGATTTGCACTTACATGGGTTGGACTCGCATTCAGCTTTGGAAAATTAATGTTGGTTGGCTTAAGCTGAAGGGTTGACGGTTTGCTTGGAGTCGGTGGTAGGCGTCGTCCGATGCCAGCACGACGAGAGGCCAACGTTGGGTAGCTGTGCTGTACATGGGCGCCACCTATGATAAACGGGGCACACACAAAGACGAAAATATGTTAGCTATTTTTATGCAAGATCAGAGATTTTATAATCAATTAACATGTCATGATATGATATGATATAAGCAATGTATGACCCTAGCAAGTCTAACAAGAGCAATAGTCATCAGAAACATACATACATATCATATAATGAAAGTATTTCGTTTAGGTATTGTTTTGCTCGAATGTTCAGTCAACATATACATATTTGGGAATCTTTTGATGCTCTCTGAACATTCGTGCACACTGAACCTAACTGAACATTAAATAGATAATACGTTTTAATTTACTGAATAAACAATTGAGATTGCATGCATGATTGTGAGAACTATAGGTACAGATTGGAAATCAAGCAAGTATATTCCACACAGAAAGAATGAAGATTCATATACTAAAAGTATATATATATACATACATTTTTATGTATACATGTATGTCAACATATGTACATTTATATGCATACTTATACACCTATATATACTGCAACCTAAATAAGAACCAAGAATGAATTCGTTAACTAAATTTGTTTTACTTTTTTCTGCAAGTGGAAGCGACAACAGCAATAGCAACAACAACAACAAAAAATAAATAACATATCCACCCACGTCTTTGACTCGAAATGAGGGCAAAAGAAATATGAAATGAGGAATCCCTTAATGCAATTGACGACTAGCAACTTTGTATATTATCGTTGAGCATTTGGAAATCAATATGAAATTAATATGAAGTTGAAGCACATAGATTCTTGGTCAGTTAATTGGGCATAGCTTGAAGGTAGGTTAAGGCGAATACTGCTGAAATTGAACTCCATAAGTATGCATATGATCAAAGCCAACACAAGTAACAATTTGCAAATGAATTTCGAAAGTTGGTTTGTTTGTCGTCAGAGATAGGTCAACGAAACAGCTCCCGCCCCCCTTTTCTACTCTGCCTATCAACATGTGTACTATGGCGTGGAAATAATTTGTAAATTATATATATATAGTATTAAAGCTGTGCTGTATGAATATAATATTTTACATAGTAGTAGTAGTACTAGTAGTAGTAGGTAGTAGTAGTAGTAGGTAGTAGTAGTAGTAGGTAGTAGTAGTAG